>VWZN01024015.1:97485-119151 GCA_013396955.1 Regulus satrapa
TTTCTTATGTTGCTCCCATCTTGAGTGACTGCACCTGGGCACTGGTGCACAGCAGCATCATTTTCACACACTGAGAGTCTGGCCCAGATGGGATAGATTTAAGGGACAGTATGGATAATCATTAAGGATATAGTGAACAATCATGAGAAATGTGTTCTCTTACAGTAGTCAATTTCTGTGTTGTTTAGGATAGAAAGATGGAAAAACAATTACTGCATTTTTGGTTGGTTTAGAGGATTATGCCATTACCTGATAAACATGTTTTGTTTGTTTGTTTTTTTTTTTTTTTTTTTTTTCAGAAGACGGGGTACCATATAAACATTTATGACCTNTACAGGGACTACTAAAGATGTGTAAGTACCTACTCTACTCTACTTTTTAAAATAGATAACCATGGACATATTTTCAGTCCTACTAGCCTTATACTAGTTTTAGTCATACATGATTCATCTGGCTCCTAACGTATAATCAACACAACCAGATGTTTACTGTCTTTAGTGACAGCTTTCATCTCCACAAAACAACTCCTTGTCTTGTTTATTTTTCTACAGATTTCTTTGCTTGTATTTCTCAAACAGAAACTTCTTTTCTCTGCTTCTGTTGAGACAGTTGTCTAGCAGAGATGGTTATGTGACTTCAGACTGCTTTTCCCCATCCTGTGCCATTTTGCCAAAGGCCATGTAATTGTACGAAGCCAGCACATACATTTCCACCAGGCCCAGTGGGAGATTTAGAAAGCCACTGAGACCATTTCCCCGTCTTTGCATGAAATCCACTAACCCGTCCAGCTTCCTTTGCAAGGACCCACCTTCTCTGGGTATTCTCTGCATTAAAGATAGTATCTACTAGGTTGACACAGGGTAGCAGAGGGCAGCCCTACCCATCCTGTTTTTCTCTAAATGTGCAAGGTATTTCTTATTTGCTGTACAGGAAAAACTTTATTCAGCTGCAAATGTAATTTTTCTGTCAAAGAAAACCAGAAAGAACTCCTCCTGAGGTCTTGCCTTCTCCTATTTCACGTAATTGGTATTTGCCCCTAGAATTTGCGACTGAGGGACCTGGGAAAGATTGTTATGTTATGCAATAGGAACATTCTTCTGCTTTATTTACTTCACTTAGAATAACTACTCTAATTAGATGGAGGAATCCTGGTGTAGAAATGAGGGCAGTCGAGTCAGATAAACAAGAGGAGGGAAGTGCTTAACAACAGGCTTGTCCTTGCTATTACAGAGCACAGCTGAGAACTAACAACAGGTGTCACTTGGCTGATCAGCTCTGTTGCCACAGATACTCCTGAGATCTGTGTTACCTCTGTAGTCTGTTTTCTGGGCTTGCAGTGACAGACAATAAATAAATTACAGAAGGCAATCTTACAAGGAACCTTTTCTTCATGCAGCCTGCAGTATCACTGCCCTCAGTACTTCTGTATTTACAAACCCACTGGTTTAATTTATATCAGGGCCTTTTTTTATTGTTCAATTTAGGTGATTTAAGGACTGACTTAGAACTGCATCTTTCTCTTTGCCTATCAGTAGTTTTAAATTTCAAAATCACATGCACTGTTAAATTATGAATTTTTACGTCCTGTTCCTGTATTTGATGGTATGGGGATGTGTAGAGCAGTGTTTATGTGTGCGTAAGCATTTATAGAGCCAGGCTGCAGGATTTAAAATGGGAGCATCCTGCTTATTAGTATGAGTTCATCTGTCATGTTTCAAAATAATATCAAGACAACTTAGAAAAAAAAAAATTACTAATGCAGTCTTCAGCAAAGTGAAAGGGTCAGTCCTGGAGCTATTATTCATTCAGATCAAGGATAGTGGAGCCAGCCAAACAACCCCTATGAGTAATAGCATGTTGAACCTTCTCATCAGATGTTAAAAACACACATCTACTAACGAGAAATAGCAGTGAGGACCCAAAAGCTCTAATCAGGCATTCTAATACTTAACAGAACATTTTTATGAAGGAAGTAAAGTATCGGAAAAATTATTTTCATTTCACAGAAATGAAGAAAGCAGATTTTATAAGATTTATATTAACTAATATTATAGATCCATAAAAGCTTTTACACCTTTTTACCTTTATCAGCTAAAACTTCTATTTTAATTTCTTTTTTTCTGTCAAATTTCAGTCATATCAGTTCTGATCTAGGAAAACATTTAGGTGTGGCCATTCTTATATGCTTTTTGATACCAAATCTGGTTATTCTAACTTGAGGTTTCTCATTTCTTGACTGTGACTCATTGCCAAAGCACCATGTTTCCTGGAGTGAGCAGCCAGATGGAAGGGGGAGAGGGCTGGATCATGCTCTGAGCCCTCTTGGGTGACTGCAGGGAAGCTGCTTTGCCCTCTGGGCCTGGTGTTTCTCCACCAATAAGACAGGGATGATGATATGATCTTCCTCTGCAAAGGGCTCTTCCTCTCTCAGGGCTGTGTGGTGATGAGAAGGACACATGCTCTGAGAACGTGTCTGCCCTCTGTGTTCCAGCCCAGAATCTGTCAGCCACCTTCAGCCCGTGCTCCTGCCCCACTAATAAAGAAACATTCATCACTGCTAATTTGAAGAGCTTAGCTGTAGGAGAAGTAAAGGATACGCTAGAAAGTAATGCAAAGCCTGTGGGTATTCAGTGCGTGGCTAAGTCTGGGGGAGGATTAGTTACAATAAGAAAGAAAGGACACAGCAGTTCACGCCTGTTTCAAAATATTGAGAGGAAATGCATCAAATGCAAATGAAAGGCCCTTGTTCCCAAGAAACACCAAGAATCTGAGGAGTAGTTGTCTGTCACTTGTTTAAAGTTCAGTGTATCATTTCTGGTGGGATACTGAGCACAGCTAGAAAGTCTCTATAATGCTCAGCACAAACAGAGCCATAAAAGCTGACATAAGAAAAATGTGGATGGAATTAATTAGTGTGAATGCCTGTCATCTGACATTTAAAATCTGTGAGAAATGGCAGCTTCTTTTACCATCAAATGGACATAGGGCTGATGCATGTAAAAGCTGACAGATGAACAAAGTGTGTTTTTCAGACTTTGGGTGACAGGAAGACTCTTGGGACAGACAAAACCTTACCAAAAGAAACACTTATTCAACTGAGAATAGAATACTGGTATGTGGATTTGCTGTTAAATCTGCCCATTGGCTCCAGGACTCTGCCCAGGCTCCTTGCTGAAAACCATGCTCTCGGTTCCCCTGCAGATGTCAACAGTGTCTGAGGCAGCGACACAGCAGCCGGTCAGCACGGAGCACCTTGAATTCCTCTTGCTGTCTATTCTTGGTGCAGAAAAGCTTATCCTAGCTTGCTGTCCCTGCAGGGCTGCTGGACTCCTGTGTCCATGGCTGGGAGCCCAGGAGACATGGTAACAGGAGCACTGCTGGAACCAAAGGAGCTTCTCTCCAGTCTCCCTCCCACGTGGCTAAGTGTGGCTGTTGTAGCTCTGTTCCCTGGAGCCACCTGTGTTCACCCAGCCTGGGCACAGAAGCAGCACCTGCCTCAGTAGCTCAGCAGACACTGAACATGCAAAATTAGTGGGCACCTTTCAAAAGGGGGTCTTGAGCCATCGTGTGGGAAGGCAAGAGGTGTGTGTAGTAAATAAACTGAGGTAGCATTCCCTCCTGAGCTCCCAGAAAGGTGTGTAAAATTCCTTAAGTGCAATCACCCACATTTTTCTTTCTTTCTTTCCCCTCTCGCTCTCCCATGTTCCTCCTGTCTTTGCTCACTGCCTCTTTTCTGGTAGGGCTACAACAGTTTGCCCCCAGCCGTTGCCCAGCCCAAGAGCTGTCGTCTCTACAATCCCTGATTATTTTTGTCATGCATTTGAAGAAAAAGGTATTGCAAAATTACTACTTTGATTTATAGCTACTAAGAGGAAAGGAAGAAAGTGAAATGTTTAAAAACCCTCTTGTCTGCTTAATCATAGACCTGGATAATTTGTTTTGGTGAGATAATTATAGTAATGGTCTGTGATGCCATATTACAAAATATTTCTGGAACAGAAGAAAATGGCCTTGTTTCTTACTAGATTTTTTTTTTTATTTTTAACATTGACATTAATTTCCTGTTGGACAATATTGATTATTATTCCTACAACTCAATTTCAGAGGCTTCAAGCTGTGCATAAAGTTGTCAGTGCTTTTAAAGGACTCTTTTCTCTGGACAATGGATAATCTGGATATAGAAAATGTTCCCAATTGTATGAGAAAATCAATCCTGTAACACATTTGGTTGATTCAACAAAAATGACTGTTTGTGATCTATTTGGACCCAAAGTCCCTTTCTTAAAGTAGATTTGTTTGTTTGTTGTTGAGTTTTTTTGGTTTTTTTCTATAAATACATCCTCATTTCTACCCACTGATATACACAGGCTTTCCATTTTCTTCAGAAGACACTGGCCCACACTAGGACAGAACAGCTTTGCAATCCTGAGGAAAAAATGTCTCTGCATTCTCTGGCTGTGTGTGTGTAAACTGTAAAATGACTACATGGGGTCACAGGAGATGGGAAATGCCTTCTGAAATGGCTCTAGTTCCTCCAGGAAGGGATGGCTGGAGGGCCACAGAATGAGTTTATTGACCAGTCTTTCTTGAATAGTAAGACATAGACAAAGGAGATGAGGAGCGCTATGCCCTGCATAAATATAATTTAACAAGATTGCAGAATAATAAGATTTACTCCCAGCCTCTACTATTAAAAGGACCTGTGTACCCTTATTCACTGTGATGATGCAGAAAGGATAGTTGGTCATGTTCTGTCCCTTAGAAAGAAGGTTGATCTCAGAAAATTGCTAAGTTGCAGCAGTATTTTTAAGGTTTGTTCCCCTCCCAGAAGTTTAAGGGCATTTCTTGCACTGAAGACTGCATCTTGCCATGAGCCCTTTGTTCTGCAGGCCAAAATCCCATTGACTTCAGGGCCCTGTAAGGGCCTAGAATAACATTGGGACATAGAGCCCCAACAATTAAACTGTAGGCACATCAACCTTTTAAAAGAAATGAATTGGTTGCGGATCAAGGTAAAGTGCAGCTGCTGCCCCATCCATACCCAGCCATGGAAATAATGCTCAAGACCCAAATATGTAATCAAAGGTGGGTGAGTGATTTGTCTGAAGACTGATGTCAGGACACAGACTGAGACTGCAGCACAGGCATTGCACACCGAAGGAGTAAGAATAAATTCCTTATATTTTTTGTATTGTACTTGTCTTCACATCAGTGCTGGTTTCTTTAACCCCTGCTCCCATTCAGCTACACTGGACAGTATATAACTGGGAGGAATCAAACCTCAGTGACTCTGTATTGATCTACAGACTGACCTGTGATATTACCCTAAAGTTAAAGAATTTATATGGGATTAATAGCAGCATTTGGTTTGCAAACAACTGAATTCAGGAATTGCAGAGCTGCCATGAGAGTTTCTCTCTCTTCATCCTCACTCACATGCCAGCACAGACATCCTGTCCCTTTCTTTCCACTTTTGGGGGAATAGCTGTCCAGGCCTGTTCCTGTTACATGAAGAGCCTTAATGTTCCTTTTATGTGGGTAGTAGTGTGGGGACTCACTCAGGAAGAGTGTTAATTTACCTGTTTCTGCTCCCAAATCTACTTTCAGATCTCACTGGTGGGGGTCATAAAAAGTAAGCTGCATCTTTTCTCAATCCTTTATTTCTTCTGTACATTATATTGGAAAAGTGTCCTTTTTCTTTCTTTATATATATATATATATATACCTGTGTGAGTACTTTGTTGAATGGTGGATGTCCTGAATTAAACTGGGGTCAGTAGTAGTTCTCCCCTTGCTCCTGAATTTACCCAGACAGTCATGGAGCACCTGAAAGAAAAAAATCTTCTAACATGCTTTGTATCTTTTGATGTTGCAGAGCAGAAGAATCCATATCAGATGATGACAAAAGGAGGTAAGTGCTCTGCTCATCTGCTTTATTTGCAATGGGCTGCAGTGAGTTTTGCCACCTGTTACACATCCTTCCTTCCCTCCTAACTTCCACCGACACAAACAAAGCAGAGGAGAAATGAAAAGAGAGGAGGAAATCTCACACAAAGTCAAGTATTGATGAGTCCACCCAGCCTGTTATTGAGCTGGGGAGGGGGAGCTTTGTGGCAGAAAGAGCACATAATCTGGCAGCTGTAGGCGGTGTGCTCGATAGGGGCCAGCGGCCTTTGCCTTCACACCAACACCACTACAGAAGGTGCCATGAGCACTTGGGGGAGATCTCTGCTGGGCTGGAAGGTGAAGAAAGTATGAATCTATCATCAAGCAAATTTTAAATTGGCTCAGAACCCCAGGAGCTGGAGGAGGTGTGATTAATTCAGCACCTACCAGGGCAGAGCAGTGTAAAGGGAGCTTCTGCATGTAACTCCAGACGCAGTAGAGGGTTTAAGGTTGAGGTTTTTACCTCTCTTCATCTGTCCTTGCTTTTCATACAGCTTCTTTGGAGAGAAAGTATCCTCTGCGAGTCCATGGAGGGGAGAGGGTTGGGCTACGAAATTACCTAAGACACCTGTGCTCCTTTCTACCAACAGTTTTCTCCAAGTGTGACCCTAAGGAGTGGCAGGCACTTAGGTCACATTTACTAACGGGGTGAGAGGGCTAGATAATCAGTGTGCATTGTTTGAAGTGTGCTGCTTTGGGGGTCCCAGTGTCAAACATCAATGGATTAGCTCTGTCCTCAGCTGGACATACTCAGAAGAAGCTGTGCAGATGGAGTTTATTGTCCCAAGACACTGGGGATCAATATCAAGAACTTGAGGGAGAAAAACAGCTCCTTTCACAGGGAGGAGTGTCCCAGCTGAGCTCTGATGTGCCTGTTGTTGTTTCTGCCCCAGGAACTACGGCGGGGTGTACGTGGGCCTGCCGTCGGACGCGGCTGCCATGGCTCCCAGTCAGACGAAAGCTGCGCCCAAAGGTACTGGCAGGTTTGGATTGCATTTCTCCTGCTTTTCCAGGGATCGTTTAATCTAGTAGGATGTATGTCCTTTTAAAAAAATCTATTATTATTTCAGACAGACTGGCTAGCCTTGAAGCCTCTTAAGGCTGTGGGACTATTCATACTTGTCAAAGGGATTGTTCCCATTTATTTAAAATTGAACACGCTTTTGCAGAAGTATCCTAGAGCAGATGCTGGCAGTGTAGGTACATGGTCTTCTGAACAGCTTCTCCACACTCTGAGTGCTCTGTGAATTGAAAGAAAACAAACCTCTGCTAGGACTAAGAGGCTGTGATAGATGCACTTGCAGAGCCCCAGTGCTATTTTTAGTTTTGAAGGTATTTACTTGCATTGTGGTGGATTCCAGTAATAACAGTAAGTGCTTGCTTTCAGGTTATTTCTGTTCTTACATAAAACCCAGCAGAAACTGTTATTTTTTTGAGCAGTGGGAAAAAGCATTAGATTCATAGCTACTTAATTGACAAGTCATAAACATATAATTATGAAATAATGTAATATTCTTTTGACTTAACACAAAAAAATTGCTGCTGTCGCATATGTACAGCACAGAGTTTAGTCGCTGACTGGTGCTTCCAAAATTTGCTGCAAAACAAGAAATGAAAAACAGTAAACACTATTAACCAAAATAAAAGTAGCTGGTTTTGGAACAGTACTAACTTAGCTGCATGGTTGGTTTTTTAAAAAAGATTTTAACCATCTTTGTCTTCTCTTTTCTAATGAAGATTAGAAGGAAATAAAGACATCAAGATGCAAACGGCCCGAGGTACAGTATGCTTTGATTAACATGATGTGCTTGGCATGTATTTGTCGAACACAACAAGGTAGCAGTGCTCCCTATGATGCTCTAAGGTGGTCCGGGAACCACCAAATAACATCTCCAGCTGCATCATAACTTCTAAAGGCTGGACCAGGCATCACAGGGACCAGTTCTCAGTGGGTGCAGATACAAATTAGACAGTAGTAAAGTCATCTTCTTGGTGAGAATTCAGAAGAAAGGAAACTCTATTACTTTGTTTGGGAGCAAATAAAAATCAAATGTCCTTTGTGGTATTCAGACCTCCTATGAGAGGTGAGGTACATCAGCAGTGCTTAGATCAGCATCTGCAGAGACAAAGATTTTTCCAGGCATGAGGATTCTGCAGTTAAAAAAACATCTTTATTGGAGGGATCTTGAGGACCATAGTGTGTCACTTGCTAAGTAAAGTATGGAAGCTTTCCCCTTCCTATGGGAGTATCTAGGGGGGCTTCATTTTCCACCAGCTATAACAGGACATTGAAGATCTATAGGCTCTATTCCTGAGTGAAGAGTTTTGACTAAGTTAAAGAAAAAAATCCTTTTTGAGTTCATGTCTGCAGAAAAAATAAAAACAAATGAAGTTTCCACTCAGTACTTGAACTAAATAAACATTGACAAATGTTGATAGGGAACTGTTTTGATATCTAGCCAGTGGGGAACTGAAAATTATTAAGCTGCCAGCAATTTCCATAAGAAACAGAGCCCTTTCCTAATTTAGGTGAAGAAACAGTTTTGACTGGTCCCACTGCTGGATGCAGGCCTTGTAGAGCAGAATACATATAAGTGTCTTTATTATATGAGTGGTAAAGCCCCAGAAGTTTTTGAGGAGCAGTCTTAAACAGGGAGAACTTCAAGTGGTCTTCACAGCTAATTTCAGTAACCTGGCTGAGATGTCTAAGCTAGAAACACCATTGCCCTTGACCAGGCCAAGGCTCAAGCACCATCTTGAGGTTGCAGCTTTCCATCTGTGGTTTAGGAACGGTTTGGGTTACTTAGGTCCTTGTCTAGGTGCTTTAGTTGAATGCCTGAGGCTGGATAGAATCAATCACTTGACATTGTTTTGCAATTTAAAATAGCTGAAAGTGCTCTTTGCCTTCATTCATGCAAGATGAGAGCTTAGCTGCTGACTCAAGTCTTACACAGATGAGCAGCTTCAAATCTACAAAGGATCCTCTGAGCTCCACAAGATTATGTGCATGTGTGTCTACAGTTCATGGACTACAAATCTCTCAGCTCTTCTAGTGATGACCTAGTTCTCTGGTTATGTACATAACATTTTTTACTGCATTTCTAGTACTGCTCAGTTTACCTAAATCTGTTCTTTTTTGTTTTTGTTTTTTTTCTTTGACAGTCTACTAAGACCAGTTGCCAGTGCTTTGGAGAGAGCTGTCTTTGTGCTGAAGATTTTGATATTTACGCAGCCTTCCAGAGAGCAAGAGAGATCAGAGCACCAAAAAAATCCAAGCTGTTGCAAGTTCCAACTACGGGTAAAGCTTAAAGTACAGGGTTGAATCAGTTTCCTATGATAGTTGCATTATGGAAACCTCCTGCTGTTCTCCAGTGAAAGATGAAATGAGTGAACTCATGGTGGATGTTTCTGCACAAGAGCTAACTTTTGATGATCTGCAACTTATTTCTCTGTGGCCATATTGCAGATTCCATCAGCTATCACCTACGCTTCGTATATTTTCTCCAACAATTTTTGATAGATTTTATATAGAAAACCATCACTACTGTCCACTCAATAGTTTCTATGGTAGGTTCCTGTAAATTAATTGTTATTTTACTTCAGAGTAATATATTTGTCAAGTTTGCATCTTTTTGGGACTATGGCAGATTTTAATATTTTTGCTGTGAAATCTTAAGAATAGGATAAAACAAGCATAAGACCATAAGGTTCTTTATAATTATTACTGTCCCTTTTATACCATGAGACAAATACTACTAATGTGTAATTTGCACCTTGTAAAAAGATATTGCTCAAGGAAATTGATTCAAATAAGAACTATATACTTACTTCATTGTATTATTTACATGTCTGTTTATATTTTTCTTTAGCTACATCTCTTTTATAAAGATTACAAGTAAAAAAAAATACTGACAAAATGAACTATTATGTGTTCCATTCCATGTAATAATAACAACATGTTCTTGCATAAGGATGAAGTGATAGTAGTTTTAGAGATAGTGGGACTAAGCTCCAGTGCTGCATCCTCCTGACCTGAGAGGATTTTTGACCACTATTAGAGTTTTGTATCTCTGTCTCATATGTAAGCATCTCCAGTATGGCAAATTGAAACAGAATGAGTGTTATTACTACTTTAGCAAATTGTTGAGGTTTTAAAATTCATTAAATTAATAGCAATTTTAAGTTTCAAATAGAACATAAAACAGATTGTACATTTACAGATGGCTGAATGAGTATTTAAATTATTAAAGCATAATTCTTTAGTCAAACTCTTTTTAATGGGACTTGATATGCCATACACTTTAAATAATCAAATAAATGAAAAAAAAAAAAAACCCAACCCAAATCTGTATTATGTTAATATATTACTATACATTAATAACCCTTTTTAAAATTAAAAGAAAAAAAGCAAACCAGAAAATTTGGACATGAAGAAATAAGGTGCTGTGAACCATGAAATTCCTGCCCTTTTCACTGATACCTATTACTACCAGTGAACTACCTTTGACTATAATTTCCAGTAACTTGCAGCTTTCACTTTCAAAGAGCAGTAGTTTTATGTGAGGCTTGCAAAAAGAGATATTTAAAAGTATTCCTTGCTCGTCCTCTTTTAATTATTTGTGACATTATTTATTGCTATTCTCTAGAAATCCACTACTTGGTTTTTCAACGATTTCAGGCTTCCAGCTCCTGAAGACAAACGTGCATCTCATTCTTGACTGTCGACCTCAAACCGAGAGGAAATAAGCTTGAAGATTAAGATGTGGTGTTAAAATATCTCTCAGTATGAATGAAAGTCTGTAGACTACATCTGCAGAGTCTTGTTCTTGCAAGCCAGGCTGGTGAGGACTCATGTAGCACTGGGTGATAAACATGCAGGCTTTTCCCTACCTGCTTCCCATAGCACGAGGGTATAGTTTCCACTACACATGTCCCACACATGGCTGAAATGGTTTGCGTAGCACAAGTTTATTTAGTACAAAGCAATTAGGCCCATGCCGGACCTGATCCCGATTGTCTTTCCCAAAGGAGAAAAAGCACCAGTCGTCCTAGGATACATCAACATTCAGCTTGTGCTCAAAAAGCCAACAGTAGATGCCAGTAATCAACCCGGTTGTTTATCCATTTCTATCCTTCAGTTGCTGGGAAGAGTCATCAAAAATATGGACAGGGCTAAATTCGAACATCACTTGTTCTGCTACTGACATCTGAAGCCCCGTGTGTGGGTGGAGGGAGGAAAGAGGTGATTGTTGATGAACAGCTCCTTACAGCTGGTGGTGGGACAGTTGCAAAGGGTACTTTCCTGGGTTTATATCACTCCTTGTTTTTCCTCTGCAGAGCTACAGAGAAGCTTGAAGCGCTTTGCAGAATTGGTCTTTTAATGTTTCATCCCCTGAATGTGTGGGAGGTACAGTGGTTTCTTAATATTTTTGTTCCTCTGCATCGTTTATTCTCAAAAGTTTCCTGACCAACTGACAAATGTGCAGCATCACGGACTGGAGCCTCTAAAATAGGCATACACTCATTTATGCTATGCAGGCCTGTGCCCATCAAACTAAAGAGATAGGGCCATGCCCTTGCCTTCAATTTGCAGACTCTTGTCTTTTGTTTTCCCAAGGATCTATGAATCTAGAAACTGTGGACAGGACGCTATTCTGTTCTGGCCAAATTCCACTTAGGGAACTGATTTTCTGCTCATGAAAATTCCTCTATGGTGAGCGGCCTTTGCTAATAAAAGCACATGTCATTTCATGGAAAAATTAGTGTATCTGCTCTTTCAAAACTTACAATCTATGGATGTTTCTGTTATGAGGAGGAACAGAAAAGAAACCCTATATGCCACCTGCTAGCTGTGCATGTGATGGCATCCTTGGAGAATATTTAGGCACTCAAATGGTGGTTCAATGGGAGAACTGAGAACAGAACACAAGGAGCCTTTGAATGACAGAGTCATTAAGGAATATACTTTGGTTTTGTCAAAACATCTTGAATTACCATTTGTGACAAATAAACATTTAAATGTTGGGGCTGTAATACCATTTTCATTGCAGTGGTTACTGTTTCTTCAGCCAGAGCTGAGGAGCCAGTGAAAATAATTCAGCAAAGAGTGGACTTGGGCTTTATAATCTCAGAATCTGAGATTCTTTGTCAGTCCAGAAATATGATGCTTGAATTCATGAATCTTGAAAAAAGCTGGAGTAGGAAAGCATAAGATTGAAACTACAGTTTGTGACCAGCTGAAAAACACTCAAAATATCTTATATTGCAAATTTTGGTCTCGTACTATTGCACCTCAAAGACAGCTTCTCTTTTGAATTATGCTAATGAGGCAGTGCATTTTTTATTTTGCTTTCTTCTTAATGCTGGACCTGGACCTTTGTTGTAAGGGCCCCACTTCTCAGTTTCTGGGTAGTCCAGACAGAAATACTGCCTGTCTTTTATATGCCATACACATCCTAGTGCAGTTCAGACAATGTGACAACTCTAAACCTTTCTGTTGCTCAAGGGTTAAATCTTGTCACTAAGAGAGTTTCTAAAGACCTGGTAAAAGCTGGTGTAAGCTCAGTTAGAACTTCATTCAGTAGAGGTGAATCTTTCCTAGCAAAGAGTCTACACAAGGCTGAAGCTGCAGAAAATCAAAAAGGTGAAATGTGTCTCTAATGAATAGAAAGTACTAATTTACTTGTTTTCATCCTGCATGTCTGGCAGACGGGACTCTGCTGTATGGGACTGTGGTTGAAATGGCATCACTATTCCCTGTCACCCACACAAGTCTAGCAATTCTCAATAATCATGCTTCCCAAGCAGTCAGTGAGTCACTGCTGATCTGTTTTCTGCAAAGTAGATCTCTGTTTGGTTCCCATGGTGATCAGAAGTGACAATTATTACAGGCTGCTACTACAGCTTCTCACTTGTGTGTGCCCACTAAAATAAGCTCTTACCTGATTATAGCCCCTGGGTGTTTTGCAGTACATCATCATTCTTTCCTATTGACAGCAATTTAAATGCTTCAGGTGAATTGGCTTTGTGGAGAACAGGCTGAAGGAGGGGGATTTGGGGAGTATTTTTGCTTTGCAATATATTTAGAACAAGACAAAGAAAATAGCAACTCCGTAAACTTGCCATAGAGCAATGGTGTTTCAGTATTGCAGGAAATCTTTTGAGGCTGGGCTAAATAATTCAACCCTTGTTTTAAAGACAATCGAGCACAGAACTTAGGTTTATCATAATAGGAGCTATTTTACCTGATCTGACAATTTTTGCTGTAACTCACTTCAAACACAGAAGTATTTCCCAGACAGCAGAAATCTGTCACCCCTACTATGGAACCTCCTGTCTACTGGTCACTATCTGGTCACTATTAAAATACTTATAGCTGAAGACATGACTCAGAGTGAACCAGATCATTTTGTGAAAGTGCAGTGAAACTCTCATTAGCATAACTGTACTGAGAAAAAAATTAGAAAGATACCACAGAATGAAGGCTGGATTAAAGGGGGCTTTGTGGGCCAGAAAGGAGAAAACACATAGGAGAATGAGATTATTATGCAGTGAAGACAGATGTAAGAAAAGGTTAGGAACAGAAAAGAACATAAAAAAGGAAATACCTTAATTAAGTACCCAGTGCATTTCTCCGTGATTCTAATCTCTAGAAAATAGAGCAAGAAGTAGACAACTGCCACATTGTTTTAGAACTAAAGAGAAATGGGAGTTGGCTTATCAGGTCATTCCAACCCTCAGATGTCTGAGACTGCAAACCTTTAAGAAAATAACTTGTCTCATTTTTATTTGCTTAATGTCCAGTGTAATGAGCCCATGCACTTTACAGGTCCTTTTGGGTGTTACCAGCATATAAAAATACCCTGCTGTCTCTTTCAAAATTTCTGTTGGTGTTCCCTTCATTTAAGTGTCTGTATGCAGACTGAGAAAACACACAAAATGTAAAAGCAGTAGACAGGATTAGCATAAGAATAGATTACATAGAACATGCAAAAAGAAGCCAGACTTTGATCTGAAGAACATAGAACCTAAGCTTTGGTTTAGTTATGTCTTTTTGATTTCTGATATCACTAATGAATCACTGTGCAAGTGATTCGTTTGGGTCACAGCACCTTATTGATACTCTAGAATTATCTGTCCACTCACAGAATTTTGTTTCTAGTCTTTGATTCCTATGTTACCGGAGATGGCAGTAATGTGAAATACCAAATTCCACACTTCACCTTTGTTGCCCACTTTTTGTGTTGGCAAAATCTCAGTCTTGCCTGCAGGATGGCTTCATCTCTATAAAAGCTGAGGTTGTGATTCAGAATGACAGTTATTTTGTCATATTTGAGAACATATTTGTCATATTTGATAACATATCTGATAGCAGTTTTGTGGGGGATACCAGACTGCTGAAAAAATGCAAGACTTAAAATTAGGGAGGTATTCAGATTTTGAAGAATCCACACTGTGTCACTATCAAACTTTACTTGGTAGTATGCAAACACAAAAACACACACATAAATAAACAAAATCAGGGAGGTAACACACACCTTCAAGCTTATATCTAATATCATGTTTATGATTATGTATTACTGGAATTGGACTGTAACCTTGAGATGTGAATATTTGCCTTACCTACTGCTAGGTTTGCATTCTGCAAACGATATTGCTGTGAGGAAGCCTTGGAAGGACTCCTGCTACCTGGTTTCTTTGCAGGAGCCTCACATGCTTATGGGAAATCAACCAATAGATTTTCCTTAAAATTAAAAGATTGAATCAGATCATAATGTATAAATAATATCCACTTGATCTAACTCCAAGTATCTGGTTATTAAAACAATGTACTTCATTTTGAAGTCTCACATGAAATTGACTGCCTGCTTCTTTTTCCTATTCCAAAATGTGAGTTAGTTACCCCCAAAAATGAATAAACAAAAAATTAAATTATTTTGGTTTTACATGGAACTGCTTCAGATCATCAGACAGAAACAAACCATTTTTGGCAGGGAATTAATTTCTAGTAAGGAAACAGTGCCAGCCAGGAGAGTGGGATGTTTTATAAATTCCAAATTATTCTAATAAGATGAATAATAGTTGGAGAATTTACAAAGTACTGTAAAAGAGCCTTTGTTTAAGACATCATTGCTTGTGTAAGCATTGCTTCTTGCAAAACCCAAGATTTCCAGTGAAAAAACCTGAAAATCGGTACTTGAAAAGTAAGTTTTGATTGATGATAATATTTTCTCAAGAGCAGCATTATATTTTTCTCCTTGAATTTCAAGAGGAAGCCGAATTCTCATCAGAGCCAGTGAGTAAACAGTCTACCTCTCCTTGCCTGCAAACAATCACAGACAATTCTCATTCAGAGGTACAAGAAAAAGGATAACTGGTAGTAGGAACATATACATTCATACACTTGAAATTAATCTAAATCTTTAACAAATTGGTGTAAATTGGACTAGATTTCATGCTTCCTCCTTTCTAGTATTTTTGTTTAAACATAGTACTTTTTTTTTCTTGCTGGCTGAAAGAATCCCTGGCAAAAATATTTCTTCCATGTTTGTTGCAAGAATATATAATTCTTTATAATTTGCAGCACTTCTTGCACTATTTCTCATTTTTATCTAGAGTTCAACTTTTGGCATAAAAAGCCTCTGCCACAGACTATGTTTTCCCAAAGGGCTAGGTCACACCTGTGCTCAGCTGAGCATTCCAAGTAAGTGCTGCTGGAGATTTTATCCTGAACACTTCACGACACTGAGCTGTCTGTCTCAGCTTCAGTTGTAATAGGGACAGTGTTGCCTGATCATTCTCCAGGAAGAGCATTTACTGCACACATGACTGTGTCACCTTGAGATTTGTACTGGCACAGTTTGAGGAGTCTTCATTATCCATGAGCATGTTGAAACCTCATCCTGCATGACACCTACTTGACATGGTTTAGCTGGTTCCCAGCCAGCAACTAAGGGCCACGCAGCCACTCTCTCACTCCTCCCCGCTGGGATGGAAGAGAAAAATGGAAAAGTGAGATAACTCGTGGGTTGAGATGAGGCAAAGGCTTCACACACAACCCAAGCAAATAAGGAATTCATTCACCACTTCCTGTAGGCAGGCAGGTGTTCAGCAGTGCTCAGGAAAGCAGGGCTCTGGCACACATAACATTGACTTGGGAAGACAAACACCATCACTCTGGAAGTCCTCTCCTTCCTCCTTCTTCCCCCAGCTTTATATGCTAAGCTTTATGTGCAGATATGAAATGTCCCTGGGGTCAGTGGGGGTCAGCTGTCCGAGCTGTGTCCTCACACAGCTTCTTGTGACCCCTCACCCCGGTTGCTGGTGGGATAGTGAGAAGCAGAAATGGCCTTGATTCTGTGTAAGCCCGCCCAGCAATAATGAAAACATCCCTGAATTACTTACACTGTTTCCAGCACAAATCCACAAAAACACAGCCACATCTGAGCTAATCTGAAGAAAATAAACTCTTAACCCAGCCAAGAGCTGCAAATTTTGTATTCCGAAGCTGAAAGGCACAAAAGGGTGAGAAAGTGTCTCCATCACATTTCAGTTTGTACAGTGATGTGCAGAACAAGAGGAAGCATTACTGGTAAATTAATTGGGTAGACGACTTGGCCACATTTCAGACTCTCTTTAGAGTGGCTTGAAATGATGACAAAATAAGCAGCATAAGGAATTGGCATCACAAATACCTGCATTAAACATTGCAAATGCTATCAGTATCCTGTTCAAATTTCACCTGCCTACCCTTGTGGATAGTAAGGAAAATCACTCCCAGCCGAGTTTTTACCCTAAAAATAAATTCCTCACAGTGGCTGATCATTGGACCCAGAGGTTTTCTTGCCTAGGTCATGGGGCCTGGCTAATGTACACAGAGTGTAGCTCTTCATAATCTGGAGCCCCTCACTCTGCTGGTTTTGTCACACAGCTCTGTAGTGCACCTCCACGCTGCCTGCCTGTGTAAATACTAATATAATACATAGTCAGAGTGGCCCCGAGAAAGAGCTGGTTGACTGGTGAGGCAGAAGGACACACCCATGGCACATTCCCTCTGTTGATCCCTCAGTCTTTTTGCTGCTCTCAGTGAGGCATGGCAGCTTCACACCCACCAAAGGAGCAACCACGTGCTGGTGATGGTGCCCAGGCTGGCTGCACCGTGCCATCCCCACCCGGGACAGCAGGCCAGCACAAACTCTGCAGTGCCAGAGAGGCTGGGCTGTTCTTTGGCTGGCCAAAGTCTTAAGCAGCGCTGCGGTTAGTTTTCCTGCATCCCTGCTCTCTTTGCAGCAGAACCCGAGAAACTGCACTGAGTTTCCTTTTATGTGCCTCCTGGACAAGCCTCGTGTTCAGAGCTGTGCTGGTGACAATCAAATTAATCACCATCCCGTCATCAGTGGCACATTGCTGGGCTCAGTGTCTCATCACTGGCTGAATAAATCCTTGACCAAAGTAGGTCAGCAAATCATGCCTGGCCTCAAGAAACAGCTTTGATCAGGGATAAAAATTTCAGCAAATTTCTCACTCTTGCTCATAATAATTTTCTTCAAATGTGATACTTTTCTTTCAAAGGGAAAGAGCCTTAAAGACCTGGATGGCAATGACAGCTTCCTGAAGCTTGAATCCTCTGCCAGTACTTTACAGAAACAGTGTTCTGATAAGAGAGAATCCCAAAGCAGGGGATTTAGGATTGAAAAAACAAACTAACTAAAAATGTGTGAGGAATCCTTTGTAATGAGCCTTGATACACCTCTAGAATTCTCATTTCTGTAACATTCAATTGCTTGTTCCTTAAAAGTGGACAGTATCTGAAGTTTTGTTTTCATAATATCTATACATGTAACTTTAGCAGCTAAATAATTTTTGTTTTTTCAAAACACTTATTTCAAATTTTTTTTTATAAGTTGCTCTGTGTCTACTATCCTGATTCCCAAATTTCCCAAATGAATTTATCAATCACTTTAAAGCTTGTGGTCATTTATTTTGCACTTTACTGTTTCATTTTAATAGATTGATTCAAATGCTAGCGTTAAAATGAGGGTTTATGACATCTTACAAAATATTTAGCAATGAGAATACTAACAGTACTATTTTTCACTTTGGCACTGCCTGTGACAAAGTTATAGTTTGTAGACATAACTTAAAAATCAAATTATTTTTAATAACTTTGCCTATAAAAGGGGCTTTTGGGTCAAGTCTCAAAGACTCTAGTATATAAAAATGATGCATCTGGGCTACTTCAGATTGTCCTTTAAGCCATAAAAATATATTTCTGAGGTTTTTTCCGTAGAGAAATTCATGCTGTTGTCCAGTGATTCATTAGAGCTTTGGCCTAGGCTCTCTACAGCTGTTGCTATTATTCTGCAATGAAAAAAGGGAAACAGCCATTTCTGGGCACTCTGTAAAGTCTTGAAAGCAAGACAACTTAAAATAAATGTTTGTATCCTGCTGTGTTCTTATGACCCCCAATGGACTTTGGCATGACTAAACTATAAATAAGATATAAATAAGATCAAAGAGCTCTCGTGCTCAGAAAATTTTAAGAATACAAAATTTAAGCTTCCTGATATATTGCTATTATGACACATTTTTTGACATTGTGATCAATATTATTTTTATGCTACAATAGATTAACCTAATTAGATATCTATGGAACAGTATATTTTCTTTTGAAATTTTGCAAACACTTGTTTATTTATTTTAGAGTTGTTTTATCCTTGCTTTGGGCCAATTTCTTGACTGGGACTATACTTCCCTTGCCTGTGTGCAAGTTTGATAATAAAAATGCAATTTCTTATGTCCTTTCTTATTTTTGAACTACTGAAAGCTGGTTCTGTATTATCCAAAGACAGATAATTAACCAGGGCAACATCTCCCAATGACTGTCAGTTGCTGTCTAAAATGCAGAATGAAAACGTCAAGTCCTCAGATTGCTGTAACTCAAATTATTTAGTTTTCCCATTACTGTAATTTACTGGGAATTCAAAAGTTTCCATCATGCTGCTGAATGGGTTAAAATAACCTTCAAGAGAACAAGAAGGGCGGTACCCTTTCTGCTTCATGGAAACTAGTGTAGGTACAGCAAGGTATGAGAGATATTTGAAAAGAGCACCCAGCATCTATCTGCCTTTGGGTTGACAGTCACTCTTTGGGAGTGTGATGTGAAAGTGTAAAGTTTTACTAACCACCCATATGGCAAGCCTGTAAAAATAGTTAATCACTCATTCATTCTCTCCATGTCTTTATTTTTCCTGTTGCTATTATTACTTAAAAGTAGCTACCTGTGAAAGAAAGCCCAAAGTACACAACTTTTACAGCAGGTTCCGTGTTGGTTGCCTGGTTGGTTTTGGTTTTTATTGTTTATCTGATTTTGGAACTAAAAATAGACATGAGGGGCTGGGAATCAGAAGCTCCAGCCTTCCCTATGCCACAGGCTTGTTAGTCTTGGCTGAATCACTTAGGTGAAATCCTTGGAAAACAGTTTTTAAACTTGAATGCTCAAGCATAGGACTTTGGTTTGAACAGTGTCTCGAAACTCCTTCTCCAGGGCAAGCTGAGCAGAGTTTGTACCAGTTAAGTTGCCTGTGAGGCTCTTGGGACCACTACCCAGGCTGGGTTGCAGAGCTGGGGCTCCACACATGGCCAGCAGTAGCCTTGGGAGAGGAAAGCTTATGTCCTCACCAACAATCTGATGAAGGGTCTTTAAAATGGGGCCTTTATGTCCCTACTGGCTTTGTGGAGCAGGTTTGCTGCAGAGCCCAGACAGCATGAGACAGAGAAGGGTCTGCACAAGACGGAGTTTCTGAACTTTGGGGTAAAATACTGGGTTCAAGGGGGGAAATGTGGTAGCAGTTCTGGAAGGCTGCACCTTCCCTGTACCTCAGCCAGTGGGGAAAGGAACAGGGCATCATGGAGCCGGGAGTTCAGGATAAAAGGAGGCTGCACCCTCTGAAACCTCCAGAGAGAAAACCCCACGGGTGTGTGCCCCGGTGGGCTCACTCCCTTTACTCAAGTAAAGTTGCAGGACTTCCCAATCTCCTTTTTGGACATAAACCTCTGGCATTTATGGATTTTTTCCAATGTTTGGAAAGGGCTGGGTCTCCATCTCTGCCCTCTCCCTCCTTTCCACTGCCCCAAAGAAATTTCTCTGCTGGAAAAACACAGCCCCAATGTGTTTTACATCAGCTGGAGAGTAAGAGTTCAGCATCTCTTATGTGTGTGCTAAAGAAAAGTGAAGGGGGGGTTTGGAGGTGAGCAGAAAACCAAGAGAGTGTTAATGATGTAGATGAGTTGCTTATTGTTGAAATGCTGATCCCTGTGCCTCTTGAATGGAAATTATTTTTTTCTAGATGGAGAAGCAACCAGTAGCTTGACTTCATTTTCAAATGCCAAAAAGCATTACTCATGTTAGCAAAACAGTTTTTTCTTCTGTCTTTTTTTCTCTTTAAAACCTCTTAGAACCTGATACTGCTTCCAGGAACAGGTTGGAAATGAGAATTTTAAAATTTGTTTGTTTGTTGCTTTTTTTAATTGATTAAGTAGGAAAAGCAAATAATCCCTGATTTTATTCCCTGTTACAATGCAACAGTATGAATCCTTTTGTGAATTCTCAATCATGTTTGCAGCTCCACTGGGGATGGAGCAGCAGGCACCATGTGACCAAAAAGCTGCACATGAAGAGGTGCTGAGGTAGTGAATCAATGCTTTTTTTGGCTTAGGGGGACACCTGTGTCTGTGCTTCTTTTAATTTGACATCATTAATTCTAACAGCCCACTCTCAGGGCTGAACAGCTGCCAGTGCACCTGTAGAGAAAGCCATGGAAGCAGCTTGCATGTTTTTTTGTATGCATTTTAGCAAAAATCCAAACATTACAAGGACTTTTCACCCACTAAAGGAGATCTGACTGAGTAAACAGCTGGTTTTTTGTCTCACTTGAAACTGTAATTTCCCCCCATATTAGATGTTCTTCCCAGTGATTCACGTGTCTTAGCACAACTCTCTTCAAACTCTAGGCACAAGTGTTAAATTCATCACTGTACCTTCTTTGACATCGACCATTACCAGATAAATCTTGGACTCTTTCTCTGCAGGGAACAAATTTCAGGTGCATGGAGCAGGGGATTTAAGGCATACTGACTGAGAACAGAGTGGCAAATTGACTTTCTGACCAGGGAAAGGGAACCAGAGACAGGGAAGGGGGGGACTTCAGTGACTGGCTGCAGGCAGATTCCCTGTGCAGCAACAACAGAGGTGAGAGCAACACCAAGAGTCACAAGACTCTTTCCATGACAACATGGATATCTTATCTTCTCCTGGACTTGGCTTGTGTGGTATCACATCCAGGGAATGGTTGGGAAAAATGAGAAAGACTGAAATCCCAGAGGTATCCTTAATTCAGCAAATAGGGGTGAACTGAAGAGTTTTTGTGTGATGTATAGAAATCATGAAAGGCCTGAGGTAATTGAAAGGACAAGAAGTGTAATTCAGATCCAGCTACACCTGTGAGATTGATCCTTCTGAAAGCACTCCTGAGTTTCAGGGCTGATGATAAGCCCAGTGAGAAAGGTCTGGGGGTTCCTGTCTTGCCTCAGGACACTACTGAAGCGCTAAAACATTGAAACCCAAGTAGACAGTGGGGACTGTTGGAGGAGACGGGCTCAACGGAGCAGAGATCCAGGTGGGAGGAAGGCAAAGGCTTGGTCCTGCTTGTGCTGGGAGTT
>VWZN01024884.1:32800-43086 GCA_013396955.1 Regulus satrapa
TTGTGGATGGTTTTTTTTGTTTGATTATTTGTTTTGATTTGTTTGTTATTAGTGGTGGTGGTGGGTTTTTTAGGGTTTTTGTGCTCTTTTGGGGGGATACACAGCAGAACAATATCAGTAAATTTTCAGGATTTCTTCAAAATTATGATCTGTAGTCCTGTATCTGATTTTCTGAGGCAATACATGTTCATAGCACATAATGACTAACTCTTTAAAAATATATGTTTCAAAAACCGATTTTTAGGTTTTAAGCCTTGGTCTTTATAAAATAACATGCTAATTCAGTATTAATGCCTGAACATAAACATTGTAACCTCTCAGAATTGAAAAATACAAAAAAGGACAATAGGTGTAGTTCCATGAATTTTGTGTTCTATTTCCCTTGTTCCCTTCATTTGAGTCTTCCTCTTGAGGTGTATGGGGCAGGTCTTTAGAGCAGTGGAGTAGCTCCCATTTGATCTTTTTCCTATGGTCAACCTGTGCACTTGCAGCTCAGCTGAGGAGTCCTAAATCTTCCAGCCTATTGAGACACATGACTTTCCCTTGAAAACTCATTACATACAGGAAATTCACATCGGCATTTCACAATGACTTCTTAACACCACACTGCAAAACTCACACATTCAATCCTACAGTTCATATAATCCTTCCCAGAAAGAGACACTTGGTTGGCCGATAATGTTTTTCTGAGTGGCAGTCATAATAATAACCCCTTACCTCTCAGGAGATCAGTTTTAAGTGGAAGTACAGCATATAGTTACACACAAGGTGTTAATTTTTCTGTATTTCATCTGAGAATGTAGGAACCCAGGGCAGGAGAATATCCCTCTGGCTGCTCTGGAGGGTCCTGGCCTCCAGGAGGAAACTAGCTTTGACCCTCATCCATAGGCAAGAGCTGCCAAATATCCCTGGATAGACCAGGATTTATGAAAGAGTAAGATAAAAAATAATGTAGTGTGTCACTAGGGTGAGCAATTTAGATTTTAGTGTGTTTTATTATGCAGTCGAGATGGAGGAAACAGGGTGCTGTCTCTTGTCCTTCTTCTTCTTCATCTTGTCCATGTTCTGCAGTGTTGGTCACACTAGGGTGATTGGTTAAAGGTTTGTCGCAGTTTTAGCTATGCAGGTGGGTGAGAAATAGTAAGAAAAGAAAGGAAAAGAAAAGAAAAGAAAAGAAAAGAAAAGAAAAGAAAAGAAAAGAAAAGAAAAGAAAAGAAAAGAAAAGTGAACAATGAGCTTTTTTAAAGAATACATGTGGATTTCAGATTTATATCCAGATCAATTCACATAATATATATTAAAACACGTATGATAAATTTAGCAAAATGTGAAACCAGGAACTCCATCTATTTAGGCAGAGACTTCAGAGGCAAAACCGAATCTTTCTAATATTTTTTTTCAGGTGATCATGTCAAGGTTCATGTCTTGACTGATGTTACGCATGTAGAGATAAAGTTCCAATAGTTTTTATGCATTCTTTAATATATGTATGTGAATAAGGGTTGAAATAATCAAGGGCTTTATCTGTTTAAAAACAAACAAACAAAAAACAACAACAAAAAACACAGAAAAACCAAAACAAACAAACAAACCCAAAAAAACCAAACCAAAAACCCAGCTACATTTAGAACAGCACACCTTATATACCTCTGTTTTTAAAAGGCCTTATTTTAGTGCAGAGCTAGATCAAACATTAATTTTCTGGAAACTGCCTTATCTGCTGAACTTTTTACTTAATTTTGTTTACATTAATTGTGCAATTATGATTTTGTTCAAATTTTCTCCAGACCTGGGATGAAGGTTTTGAAATTCATGTTCAGTACAGAATCTAACACAATCATATTTAATTCTTTCTCTCTTTACTGGTTGGCATGAACACACCTTATATAAGTGTTATTTTATATTTTTCTTCAGTTGATAGAGGTATCACAGCTGTTTTATCATGAAAGTTCATAAGTTTTTATTTTTTGATCTCCAGATATGACAGACATTCACTGAATACAATTCATATATGAACATTTCATCATCGTTAACAGTGCTCTTTTATTTTAATTAGTTTGTTTACCAAATTACAGGTAATAAACTGATCTTGCTGATGAACAGTCTGAAGATAAATAAACAGAAAAAACATACATTGAGACATAATTGAGAAGCAGAGACAGTGGAACTGTTATCAACTGATGATTTGAAAGGTAGTAAACCCACAGAAAATAGGAAGATATTCCCAGACATCCCTGCTATGGCAAATAGCTAGGCTGCTCCCATGATTACACTGCCAAACACCATGTTTTGGACTCTAAAGAAGTTAATTGTATTTTGACCTTTGATGTAATATGCGGACTCACTGTTCTAGCTTAGAAGACTTTAAATTTTTCAAACTGTTTATTACCAGCTTCAGAAAATTTAATCTAGCTTTTCTTTGTTTTACTTTCTTCCAAGATCTTGTCAGAAAAGAATACTCTAATTTTTTTTTTCAAGTTCATGTGACATGTATAAGTAAAACCAGAAGATATCAGGAAATAAAGCAATTAAGTGTTCTAAAAATTAATAAGTTTAAAAGCCATGGAAAACTAGGAATTAAAGCCAAAACCCTGTTAGATTTTCCTTGTAGAGTTGTATGACAGTAAGTGTTATTTTTCTTTATTTGTTCTTGTGTGCCTTGACAACATTTGGATTACTTGCCTGGGGGGAAAGAGCAGACAACATCAACTGGGGTTTTTAAAGAATTTGCACCAAGGTAAATGTAGGAAGAATATTCTGTAGAAATTATAAAAACATAGTGCACAGCATGAGTGATATATTTTCTGGGTAAACCAGAGAACCTCTTTTCCTTACGTTTTCTGAGGAATTTAGTGCTGTAACATTCACCTATGCCAGAAGTTTCATAAAATCTAGTGGTGTGAACGAGTATTATGACAACCTATCTGTCAAAAAAAAGGTAAATCCTCTTGTGAGTGTTCTCATAAAGCACAATTAGGCAAAATGAAACAGTAATGTATATGTTTTGAGTGTGAGTATACTATAGACTGAAGTTGTACAAAAATATGAGGCCTAATTATATAATCACTCAAGTGAGTGCATATTCACTGAACTAAATGAAACTTAATTGCATAAATAACATAATAAGTAATACAGAAATACACATATTTCTAAATTGGAAACCATGAGTACTGATATGATGAAAATTTAAAATGAATACTTTTGACCACTTTGTAAGTAAAAAGATCATCTCTCCTGCCTTGATCTAGAAGACTTCCATACTTAATCACAGCAGAGCTTTCCCTCAGTAATGAAAATTGACAACTGCAATTATTTTTTTTTTACTTTACGTTTTTTAAATAACTAAAATATGAAATTTGTAAAGCATAATATTTTCTTAGATTTTCCATGTCTCTGTTTGAATCCACTAAATATACTAAAGTTTCTTGCTTCTTGTTAGCTAGAACTGAAATACCATGACATGAAGCCGGGCAGGCATTACCTTTAGAATTAATTCACATCTGGAGTTCTGTTCTAAGATGTACTGGAAGTTTAAATTTTCTGGTTGATACAGGGCATGTTCAGATGTTATATAAAGTCATGTGAACATGGTTTTTTCATCACATTTTTTCATCCAAAATACGTTGTGGGAGCAAGCATTGTTTTTTAGATCTTGCTCTCTATCCTACCTTCCAAACTCAGTAAGTTTGCTGACTTTTTTTACAGTAGGCTTTCTGTTTGTGTGAAGACCATTTATATAATATTTATCCTATGCTAACTGCAATTCACTTATGTGATTTCCCTGTTGTCCAAACAAAGTTGAAAATCAAAGGAACCTGTAATTGGTCAGAGCTCTTGGAAATATATTTCTGCTGCTGAATAAAATAATGTGATTTGTTTAAGTTTCTCCTGAAGTTAGCATTGGTAAATAACATATGAACCATTACTTTAGATTTTCATGTACCATGAATTGAGTTAAAAATCTTCTGAAAAATTGAGAGTTACTTGAAAGGAATTAATTTTGTTTCTCTTTTGCATTCAAGGGATTTTTTTTCAGATTCTGTGTTAATGGGGTCTGCTGTGTGAACATGAAATACTGACAGAAAGCCCAGCAAATATCTTTACAAATTGTCACTAGGATCTATCCAAACAGTATGATAAATGTCAAGTATCAATCAAAAAATAAAAAGCTTTGTCAGATAGAGGCAGATACTGAGATGATGAGATTCATATTATTTTATATGCGACATGTGGACGGGCTCAGGGAGTGAGTAGCTATTGTGGATACTTAAAAATGTCCAAAAATTCCAGCTATCTACTATTCCAGTTTTAATGTACCTGTCACATTCATTTTTAAGGATAGAGAGTCGATAGAATTTCAGTTTTTAAGTTTAAATTTTATATAGTTAAGTGCTGGCGTGGAAGAGGACAACATCTCTTTAGTTCTGCCATGAGCTTACTCATACCCTTTTAGCTGTAGGTTTTGCCCCTTCTCTTAGTTTGCAAGATTCACTTTTTCTTCACTTGGAGTAAATTCAAGCGTCACTCTCACTTATTTCCACTGTAAAACTGTCATGTCTGACAACTGAACCTACACCTCCAAACAAATTTCACACGTTGTAGATAGAGCCTGCCGACCTTGTAAGACCTGTGGTTCAGGAGACAGATTTTGGTGGTGGTCTATCTGAATAGAGTAGGACTGAGAAATAGAGAAGTCAGGCTTTTTTACATTATTTATAACTTTCCTGCCTACCAGCAGTCATGAATAAAGGACCTTTTGCAGAACAAATTTTTAGGTAGATTGGTTGGCTTGCAAACTGCAGTGTTGTCTTCTAGAACTTACTCTTATTTTCCAGAAAGACTGCCTGCAAGGTGTTCATATAGAGCTGATAAAAGTTGTAAAGAGGATATATGTTACCCATATAGTGTCTAGAGAACCACTGAATGGCTTGGATTGGAAAGAACCTTCAGAGATCATTTAGCCCAACTCCCTTGCTATGGAGAGATAGATCAAAGACATGTAAAGTAATTCTTTTTCTCTGCCCATACTAAGATATCTGTAATAATATCTGTAAGTTCTGGTTATTCACAATAAAAATGAATATATAAATATAAGACTACTATTAAGAGATATTGCCTTTTAAAAGATTCACGATTATGTATATAATTAAAATTCATGCAAATTCTGTTTTCCAGCCACTCGTGACCCTCCATGTGGGGTCATACCCAGGGCAGTGTTTATCCAAGTGTGGAGCTAAATGTCTGCAGTGAGCACCCTTGTATGTTTCCCGGTGCAGTTTTTAGGGTGTTCGCTGACAATCCTGTTTTTGTTGCTAAGTTTGACCTTATTTTGACCTGTGTGGAAGAGAGCCCTTTGCTTTGAGCTTTCCCTGCCATGTTGGTGTCTCTGCATGTGCTCTGGCTCCCTCCAAACTATGGTGATGTCAGACAATCACTTGCTTGAGGTTTTCAGGTACCAGTCATGTCAAAATACTTTTTATTATGAAAATAGTGGTGGTTCGACTTTTATCAAGAAAAAAGGATATTTACTTTAATAATGATGAAAAATTTTAAACTGTACTTTACTTTCCATGTGTTCTTCCTAGACAAGATTGAGTATATTTTACTTGGATGGACTGGAAACAAAATGACTGCCACATTGGGTAAACAAAGAAAGAAATTAAATGTTCTTATGCTCAGAAAATAAATAATATCAAGCTATAAATGCAAAAATTCTCTGAAAACAATATAGGAGTGAGAGGAGAGCAAGGGAAATGTAACCTACCAACCCTGTCTTCTCATGAAGTAAAATCATGTCATTCACAAAAACATCAAAACAGTTATGTAACTTTAGTAATGATTTTTTTTTAAATTTTATTTGTATACATGCCAAAAAAGCTTTGAAATCTTTGAAGCTTTCAACATAGAATATACATACAGGATTTAACTGAATATTCAAGCTCTCACAGAAGGTCATTGTGGGTTGGGTATGACCATTCACATATTAATAAACACCTTTCTGAAACAGTGGTGGGATTTGAAGTTATCCAGGTTAACCCTTTGGTGTTGTTAAAATAACTCAAATTTTCTTCTTCTCTGACTAAGAAAAAAAGTTAGAGATGATTTCTGTGGGACTCCAGGTCTTCTTTTGGGAGACCAAGTGGATGTTATTAACAAAGTAAAGAGGTTTTTTTATCATAAAGAGGGATAACTTTGGGGTGGCTTGCTAGCTAGTGACTCCAAGATTTAAGGGAAATGTTCTTCACTTTATGTTTGTCTTTGTGTCTTTCTGAGGATGACATCTGCAAAGTGTTCCTAAAAACTTCATATAGTTTTAGTTAATTATTTTCCCCCCTTTCATATTTCTCAGGAAAAAGAAAGAGGAAGTTTAAAAAAAAATCTGAATTTTCATTTGTGATCCCTGATGATGCATCTCCAGAGACAGACTTGAAAATTTTGAGGGAATCTGCTGGTCACAGAAGTACAGAATATTAGAATAGTTTGTGTTGGAAAGGTCCTTGAAAGGTCTTCTTCAACACCCCCCACCCCGCAACAACCAGGAACATCTTTAACTATATCAGATGCTTAGAGCCCCATCCAACCTAACCTTAGATGTTTCCAGGGATGGACATTAACCACTGCTCTGGGCAGCCGGTTCCAGTGTAAGCTTCCTTGTAAAAAACTTCTTCCTTCCATCTACTCCAATACAGGACCAGTCAGAACTGATTCAACAAAGTGAATTTGTTCTCCTTCTGACCCATAAATTCTGCATTCTTTTTGTCCCTTATCAGTGACACATTTTCTCCTATGGCTTTACTAATCCTCACCTAGGTTTGAGATAATACCCTGACAACAGTACCACCTTTATCTTATCTCAGGTTCCTGTAATGGTGGCTTAACTTGCAGTCCAAATTCCAGGTATCCTTGGAGGCATATTTGGGGATGTATTGGGGGGTGGGCATATTTGGGAGTCTGTCCCATAACTTGGACTGGTCTTTGTTTGACCAGTGATATCCATACAAGCAGGATGCCAGAGTGAGAATTTTTCTCTGGCTGCACTAGCCACTAATCAGACCTTGACTTCACAAGGCCTGGAGTTAGTTCCATCCTGTCATTCCATTCTGTGCTTATGGCAGAGTCATTCTGTAGCACTAACAGTGTTGAGACAGGCAGCTGTGCCCTTTAGGTTCTTACACCTTCTTCTGCTGGTGAACCAAGAGCTGGACATGGTACTGTCAGGTGGGGTCCCATGAGAGCAGAGCAGAGAGGCAGAATACCCTCCCTCGCCCTGCTGCCCATGCTGCTTTTGGAGTCTTTTCTTAGAGAAACATGAAATAATAAAACTAATACTAAAAAAAAAAAAAAGCATTGTTCACAAATGCTGTTTAAAGAAAAGTTGATTCTATCCTCTTCTTCCTTTTGGTTTTGCTCATTCGTAGGTCTCTGTAAGTTCCTCCATGGTACAGAGTTTTTCAGCTTTCAGGTCATGCAGAAAAGCAATATAGAGTTGTGGAGGCATTGAGATTACCAAGAATGGGACATTTTCAGCTCTGTCACAACAATTCATGATGCCTATCTGTCTACAATTGAAAGTAATTAAAATCTGAAGGTTCTGACCCCGCAAGCATACAACTAGTAACTTTCTTGTATTCTAATGATTGCAGACTTCAATGCCCTTACTTTATGATGAAATATGGCATTTTTTGTAATCACCCTCCATGTAAAGTGTAAAAGTTTAAAGTGTATATCCAGCAGCAATAATCCTGCCCAGTCACCTTATATTGCACCTATTGCGGAAGAAATCAACAACTATCTTGACAAGAGCTTTGATAAATCACCTTCCAGTCTCCAGTAGTGCAGTATACCTGCTTATGCTTCTCTTGCCTGTATTTCACTTCTGGCAGCTGGGGTTAGAGATCACTCTTAAAAGTTGCCATGCTCTTTCTTTCCATGGAAAATAATAACTTACTCAAGGTCTGGCTCCCTTTTTCTGCTCTTTGTTGCAGTATGTGGTGTCAGTCTATTTTTAGAACTACCCATTTAACTTTGGCCTTTGAGATATCTGATTGAAAAGAAAACAGCAATGCAAAAATAACTCCTCATGATAAAAAGTACATGGATCATTTTGCCACTCAGTCATTGATTTTCAAATCTCTAATACTTGGAAGATTTTTGGGATCCCCTCTGGAACACTTCCCACCACAGTGCATTTCTTGAGGGTGGGAAATGGACTACTGTTGAAAGAGCTGTCAGTTTGATAGAGGGGGAACTGACATTGTATATGTAATGAAGATACAAAGAATTTTGGCACAAAATTATACCCCCTTCAATTTTTTTTTTTTTTTTTCAATCTTAAACCCTCTAAGGAGCATTTTTATTATGTTTTGTTGATGTTAGATAACTTTTAATTTCTTTGAGATCGGGATATCTGCATTATGTGGTAACCCCCTTTTGTTTCTTTACTTTTTCCCTGGCTGTGGACATTTGTTCCATTTTTCTAACAGTGTCATTTAAACAAGTGTTCTGTAAACCTTTAAATAAGCTTCCCAGATTTGCCTTTCTGTGGTGGATGACTTTAGTTATAAATATAAAGAAAAATTTACTTCAAACTTTTCTCCTTTGAGAGCATTTCCCTGTCTTTTTTTTTTCTTCTTCTTCTTCTCCATGGACCCTCTGTGCCAAGGAGTGCATATGCTGCTTCTGCACTATTCCTTTCATTGCTAACACCTTGGGGAGTCACTTCCTTCTCTTCTACAGGCTATTTTAGGACCTCACTTCTCTTGACTTCTTTAAAGTTGACCAGTGTGAGTAAATATAGTCACTTGGGTCAGAAGTCTTGAATATAGGGAACAGAAAACCTGACTAACATAAGTTAGTCATCTTGGATCTGAGGATCCAAGCTAAAAATAGGAAGAATGCTTGCCTGACTTGTTTTACTTTCCAGTCTCTGGAAGGCCTGGGTCTGAAATTAATGGATATTTTATGATAGGACAGTTCAAGAGTTTTCTACAATACCTAGCAAAGTCACATGCCAGCTCCAGATTTCTTAAGACACTTTCTACTGCATTTCCTTTAGGAACTTCATCATTTTTTTTTTGTATTTGTGATCTCAGAGACAAGAAGGAAACAGAGAAATAGTGAATTTCCCACAGGAATACAAAACATCTGAATTGGTTTAGGCAAAAAATTATTTAGATCCATATCAATACTGGAAACCATTGTAAAACTCTTGGTTATTGACTTCACATTTTCTGAACCTGAATTTTACTTAAATTATGCTAGTGAGTCCTCTGCCTCATGCTGAGCTTAGAAACTAGTTTCAGAGTCAACAGGATCTGAGGAGTTGACAAGAAATAGATAAATATAAGGGGAAGTCACTCTGCTGACAGATTCTTGGATGAGGAGTTCCTGTGAAATTGAGTTAGATCAAAAAGTAGTCCCATGGTCAACTGAAATTGTTGTCTCAAACAAATACACAGCTTTATTGTCTTTAGGGGATATAAAAACAAAATTGAAAATTAAGGCAGTTTCTCATCCCCTGGAAAAAGGGAAGTCACTAGTACTGATATTTGGGGTGAATGGTTCAAGTCCAAATGACAGCCTAGCAACTGAAATAGTAGCTCTTAAAATAAAATTCTTGACTGAGGTAGTTGTCAGCCTCCTGAAGTGGAGATTTTTGAGTTTGCAGAATGGAAAAATGGCAGACACTGAATTACATTTGTTCTTTGGCAATGCATTGAATGGCATTTCCTACCACCTTGGGCCTGAAAGATTTGTTCAGGTGACTGTAATGCATTCAGTGGTGCTCTTTTCTTCCTTCAGTAACTGTGCCAGCAGTTACCCTTTTTGTATTTGTTCTTGTTATGTGTTTGACCCAAAAGTGAGTATGAGAGACCAAGCTCAGTGCTTGCAGTGCATCCACCTAGGAGATGAGTGTCAGACTGCAGTGACCACCTGTGTGTCTGAGAATACAAAGATAAGAAGAACCTAGAGTACCTGATCCTGTATTGATCCTAGAACCAAGAGATTTAGATGAAAATTCCTTAAGGAATTCCCTAAGGAATGAAGTTGAAATATTCATTTAGACAGGTGAAGTGGCTTTACCCTCTTAGTTCTGTGTGAACATTTTTTTCATCTTATTGCATTTGACAAAATCTGGCCCAAATCATCTTAACACTCTTTTGAACAACTAGAGGAGGTGGTTCTGTTGTTTATTTGGTGTGGGGTTTTGTTTGTTTGCTTTAATAGCTAAATTGTTATTCTCTTTTAATACTGGTTGTCAATGATTGATGTATTTCAGTTCTCCT
>VWZN01025367.1:0-20892 GCA_013396955.1 Regulus satrapa
GACAGATTTAGATTAGCTCCTAAGAAGGCATAAAATCCAGGATAAATTGAAAGAAAAACTGCTATCGTTTGTAATTTTGCCTTAACACTGTAAAATAAGATCAAGAGTTAAAACCCCTCCTAGTCATGTTATTTCTTGATGCATTCTGAAGTCACCCAGCTTCTGTGTGTTTGGAATTTTGCAAGGAAGTAGCAACTTTTTTTTTTTTTNCGCCGCACCGCGGGCGCCCGGGGACGTCTCGCTTCATCTGTCACCAACTCTGTTCGCCTGCCCAGCTGTCAAAACAGGGGGTGTCTTTTTCATTCCAGCTCACAAAGTACCAAAGGGGAAAGGGGCTTTAATGCCTGTGTTTGGACACAAGCAATTATCCCTAATTATTGTTTTTCTTTTGAGCCTGCCCGTCCTGCTGGAGAGCCAGCAGATGNACGGAGGTGACCTCCAGCAGTGGAGTCTGCTCTGCTCTACTGGAGTTAGATATGTTCCCGTTTCCCTTTTCCCCGTCACCCTTCAGGCCAGTTTCGTACGATAATCCGTGTTCCAATTTAGCCTGCAGTAGTGCCACACCACCTAATCCACAACAGTTCCTAAAAAAGTGTTTTGATTTATGTTTGCAAGCTGCCACAGCAGCGGTGCTGCTGCTAAAGACCTCGTTTGTGAAATATTCTCGCGCTGCCTCCTTCTTCTTTTGGAGGAATATAGCTCCATTTTCACTTCTGCTTCACAGACGAGAGATCATAACTTTGCTTTACCACCCCGATGGAAAAGCAAAGCGTTTGCCTGTTCTTTTACTGCTCAACGCCTTAGTCTATTGTATAGACCATTGACACACAAATATAATCTCTTGTTTAGAAGTTTATCCGGTCCGATTAGGCCAGCAGAATGCTGGCTGAGCCGATCCCGATGCGAGCCAGAAGTAGACAGGACCAGGCGAGAGACAGAAGGCGGCCGGGAATAGCTTTATTAGATAAATGTATTAATCTGGATCCCAGCTGTATCTGCAGTGTTTTCCAAGATGCCTTTCAGAAATCATTCTTGTCGGATGTGGGTTTCCCTAATTAATCACTCATGCCGTTGTATACATTACAGCTCAAGAGTGTAATTTTAGTCAGTTGTTTTGAAGCGCGTTACTGTTCCCATCTGATCCGCATTTGTCGATTAAGCGTACAAGGAACGGAACACTTGTAGATAGGAGTCCCGATACGGGCTCCCCGCGGCACCCGCCCGACCCCGCCGCCGCTNCACAAAGTACCAAAGGGGAAAGGGGCTTTAATGCCTGTGTTTGGACACAAGCAATTATCCCTAATTATTGTTTTTCTTTTGAGCCTGCCCGTCCTGCTGGAGAGCCAGCAGATGAGCATGCCCTAATCCTCCCCAGTCGGTTGATCTCAGTGGGTTTTGCCGGACAAACCGGGCGAGAAGGCTTCGTAGCTTTCATCTCGATGTGAGTTTTGAACTGATTGAAACTCATTGCGATGGAAGAATTAACCTCGGAGCCCAGGCTTTCAATGGCCTCTGATAAGAGATTATACGTGTTGATGGCAAGCTTTTCTTGGCAAAATGTTTTCAAAGGACTCGGAGCTGTTAAATCAAAGCCCTATTGAATTGCTGGTAGGCCCCTTAGAGCTCTCCCTCCTTCTTCATTCCCCGGTACTGTGTGTTGGTAATTACTGGCAGGGGTGGGAGAAGGAAAACAGAAAATCCCCTCGGAGGTACGCACACATGCGCACAAAGATGATGAGCAACATCAGGCAGAGAACTACAAGGAAGACCGAGGAACATTTTTTTTAATTCCATGGAGGATAATTCCATGAACAGGCCAGTCCAGGACTGGCCATTTTCTGTTGCAGTCTTCTGTCATACGTCTTTCCCTTCATTTCGTAAGGTTGCAAAGCATTCCAAGGTATCACGCTCCCATGTTACTTTCTCAATAATTCATCCTCTTACATGCATGAAAAAGAAATAGGAAGTAGAAAAATCACAGAAAAGCCAGAAGCTATGAGGATCTTTCAGCCACATGTATGTGTGGGTGTAAGAAAAGTTATGCAATACTTCAGAAAAGAAAAAATCATGATGAGTTCTTTTTAAAGGAGAGATGTTTATTCTCCAGGGTAGCTTCTTCTTCACCTGTCCAAAGTGTATGTCATAGACTCTAGAATTACACATATTAGTAAAGAATTGCCATATTTGTCTGGGTCATATTTTGTTGAATGGTCTCCCTTCCACTGTCTCCAGAATGGGAACTTTGGAAAAGCCTGCATGCAAAACTGAAAGTTGTTTGCTTCCACCACTCTTATGACTTAGGGAATCTTTGTTTGATGCACCCTAGATTTTGTAAATGAATGTGTGTTTGTTCAGAGGCTGCTCTGGGGTAACTCTTATTTTATCTGGGATTCTTATTTTAACAGTGGAAGGCTAAGGTCTAACAGAAGCAAATCTTCGAGGAAATAAAGGGGAACATAAGGATTTTCCATCAGAAAGTCAGTCCACTACAAGATAAATGCTGACAAGGCACCCACTACAGAAAAGTGTTGAGCTGGAGAAAATAAATCAGCTGGCAGGCAAGGAGAGATGTTTGAATGGGCCAAATCTTGTTTACTTGCTATGCACAACCATTGGACAGTGTTATTAAATAGATATGCTGATTCATTGATGAGAAAAAGAAAATATTGATATCCAAGACCAGAACCATAAATAAATAATTTTTAAAAATAATTTTAAGAGTCCCAGTGACAGTAAAGCATTACCTTCATTGTGTTAGCCTATAGTGGTAATGAAGAGGCAGTGAAAGCAGTGTCAATATGGAGACAGACAAACAGCTTGATGGATATCTGGAAACTGCTTTGGAGAGAGAAGATCAGCATGGCCAGGAGCTGGAGTGCTGCAAACACAAACAACAACCTATGGAGGTATTAAAGCCAGCTGCCTCAGTGATCCTCCCGCCGAGTGAGGAGGCCTAGGCTCCAAGCTAGTCAAAGTGTGTGGTGCATGCTGGTAGTTGTACTATCCAAACCATCAGTTTTTAAAATCTACTGTTTATTGCATTTGCCTTTTCTCTCCAATAACATATTAGCTCTATATTTAGAGCTCTGTGTTTAAAATCTTTCCTTTTGAGGGAACATATTTGGATCTAGAATGCTCTGCTGAATGCTGGTACGCCTTGTCTTCCCAGCTTCTGATCCAAGCTCTAGCCACAGTAATTTACTGAAATGACCTTGAGATCAGCCCTTTGTAATGTCTGTCAGCGTTTGCCAGAATACAAACATGCAATTTTTATCCCCTTCGTTTAGAAGCTTAAGTCATAATAGTTAAATATTATAACAAAACTGCAATTGCCTCTGCATAGGCAGTACAAATGCCAGAACAGTAACCTTCACTTTTAAAGTGGCATTAAATCGCCACAAAAATCCAAGTTGTTTGGGTTCCCTTCAGCTTGTATTTTATCACGAAACTTTCTTTCCAGCAGATCTTTCAGTAAGAGTCTTGATAGTGGTTGCAAAATAGGCTTTTAAGTTGAAAATCTGTAGGGTTTATTTGCTTGTTTGTTTGCTTTTGTCAAACAGCATCCCAATAACTGGAATTACAGAATGAAAATTTTGACTTATCAATTCCTTACTGTTGACTGGGCCTGTGATTATTGTGGAGAGTCTGTGAAGAACAATAATTGCTTTACTTGTTTGGGTTGTTGGAGTGTTCTACCAAGGAGTCCTAAGGAGTTCATAGCCTACGCAGGATCTTAGAGAAGCTACACACTGCAAAGTGTTTCTTTTTCTTTGGTGAAGGGCCTAAATCATCATTAAACCAATGCAAAGCTTGTTGGAAAAATGTACTTGCAGAGTTTTTACTTTTCCTAGAAGCAAGCAAATGCAATGTGGATTTTACAGCAACCATAGGATGAAAGAAACCTGTAATAGAACAGAAGACACACCTGTAATAGGAGAGATAGAGGAGAGTAGCTGGGTAAATATTTGGCAATTCTGAAGAGACATCTGAGGCTAAGGCTGTTTCACTGCTACTTCAGAAATGCCTGCGAGACCCAAATAGTTAAAAAGTTTGCCACTTAAAATAGTGTGTCCAATATTTAACTTGTGAAGTTAAATATTTGGGTTTGGCCCCAAAGACTTCAAAATTTTATACTCAGTGAGAAGTGGCACTAGATCCAAAAAGCAGATGGTGGTAATGTGGTATAGCAACAACAACACCTTTATTAGCAGCTGCAGCACACCAGCTCACAGACCAACACCCCAGACAGACGTAGTCTCTGTCGCCAAAGGGGAAAGACTGACAGCACCTAATGCAGTAACAGAGCCTCTGAGATTTTTGGGATCAGGCAGGTTTTTTAGGTTAGTCATTTCCATGGACTTGACATATTGGAATAGTTTTGGCTCTAACAGCCTCTGATCAAATTCTTGATATAAAAATAAGCAACTTTATGATTTGTAGGTCTTCATCCCACTCATGCCAGGACTTCCAGTGTCTCAGCTGTCAGCCTCACAACCTAGCAAAAGAGTCATTGTTCCCTAGAGCAAGGAGACCCTATTAGTATTTTCTATTGAGATATTTCATGGACAAACTCAACATGTTGCAGCACCACTGCTGATCCCAGAGACTGATTAACCAACCCAGAGGGAGTGTTGCTATAACTATTTGCTCTACTTGTGATTTGCCATCTAATCACATACAAATAGCCAGACAGTACAGTTCCCTCCACCATATTTCTCTTTGCTATAGCTCAATAAATGCTCAATTCTTTGAAGCAATAGTTAGACCATTTAGAACTAAACTTCAGTTGTTGCTCAGCAGGAACAAAGGGGATATCTTATGTGAAAGTACTGTGTAGGCCAAATATTACTGTCCTTATTCTTTCTACATACTACTTTCTTGTGAATATTTCTACTGGTGTCTGCAATGGTTTTCAAAATTTATTGTCATTGATAGACAAAAAATAGTGGGAATAGTTACCACACACCCTGTACCAAGTACTTAATATATAGTATTACGGAGAGAGAGAGAGAGCAATGTTTGTTGCTGGAATCTAGTTACCGAGCATTAAATCATCTTTATACCAAAGTGAATCCTAATTTTCAACTTCCACTTGTTTTATAATAATAATGAGTTTTTTTTTTTTTAAGTTAAAGATAAATGTTATCCATATTTAGCAAAAATTTGTCTTTGTAAGATAATTGTATTTCTGTATATCTTGATAAAATGTAGCAGGATTTTGGAAAAAAATGAGCAGATACTTATAAGAAGAACCAGACTTTATGGTTTATGAGATCCAAAAGAAAAAATATTCTAGCTGTAGCAGGTGCTACAAACCACAGAGAAGAAACGACAAAGAATAATTATATGCAAATATATCAAGGGAAAGGAATGCTAGCCAGTAAAATTTCATGAAATAAAAACAATAGAAAGGTAAGATAAGACATACAGCAATGGGCTCAGGCATTACTCAGTTGTTAAGAGATGCTTTGCTGACATGATGTTATTCTGGCATGTTCATTCTGGCAACTGTCCACAAGATATGTTTCTAAGATGCAGAGTAATATGTAAAAAATCTGGTGTTCTTCACAGAGGAAAGAACTTGGATTCACTTAGTTTTGTTATTGCTCTTTCTATAACCATATCAGATGGGAATCTTAGTACAGAATATTTTGCTTAATGTCCTTTACATATAGGTTAATAAATCCATTATATTATTCGAATTATGTTTATAAAATGTTTCACTTATTATTCATGTTACTCTGTTTGAAATCATACATTTAAAAAAATAACTAAACACATATTTCATAAAAATAAAATCTCTTCCCCTTGCACATTCTAAATAATATTATTGGTAATTTCCCAGTACAAAGTTATAGATCTTGGCCAAAGCCTGCCTTTTTACCCCAAATGCAATGCCACAGCTTGCCTATGCAGATTTCACAGACACTCCTGTGTATGTTCAGCTGCACAGTCACAGTCTCAGCCCTCATTTCAGCTGCAAATGTACTGTCTCTATTGGCCATACACTAAGGGATATAGATGTGATCAGAGACACAGATTTAAAGGATTTATTTGGAGTTTTGAATAGTTTGTCACCTTGAGGGCTTCAGCTTGTTTAGTGGCTCATTCTGTCCTATTCAGTGACTCACAGGGAGAAACAGCATTTTCCTTTTTAAATCTTGGACAGATGACAAGCACTTTCAGATTAAACATCAGGACTGTTTTTCCCCCTGTTTACATTTGGTTGTTTTTTTCTGTTTTTTGTGGTTTTGGGTTGGCTTTTGTTTTGGTTGCTTGTTTGGTTGTTTTGGTTTGAGGTTTTTTGAATGGGTGTCAAATCTGTTGTAGTGTTTGTCTGAATTCTACCTTTCTTTTTTTTATCCTGTTCTTTCGTCTTGATAGCACACCTTTCTCTCCTCTCACAACATGCCCTCAAAACACACCTGTGCAAATGTTCCTGGACACATGTGAGAGCAGAATGCCATGCAAGGGGCATCCAAGTATTAGTCTCCTGATAAAGGAGTGGCAGCAAGGGCTGAGTGTTTGGCTGAGTGACAGCAAGTGTTGCTGATATTCACAGCCTAATGTAGCTATCTAGATTAGACAAAGAAATGCATCCAAATATCCTTCTGCAACTTTGAAATCAGGACAATGTCTTCATGAGGGCTTCCATACCCAAAGAAATGAGAATTTAGAAACACAGGAGGAAATAATTGACATCAAACTATCTCTGATTATAATGTCTCTTGAAAAAACACCAAGAGATCTTGGCAACTGAGCCTATATAGCAGAATGACCAATCTGTGCGTCACAAACCATATAGTCTAAGCAGCAAGTGCAGCCCCTCTGCCTGATGATTTGTGGCTGTCTGTGGCCAAATTCCTCATGAAATACAGGACAAGAAACACTGGAGAATCTAAAGACACCAAGTTTATCTTGAGACGTAGCTCCAAATGCCACCCAGACATGTCTCCTAGTGGAGCAGTAAGACCTCATCTGGCCTTTGTCATATCTCAGATGCTTTCTGTTTCCCTCTTTTCAGAGTGATACATTTCTGTGTGATACATGTCTTTAATTTCTCAGTCCCTGAACATTTTGGCATACAGTTTGTGTTGTATGAGATGGTGGTCATTCCTGGCCTAAGATTCAGAATTTGGGAGGCTTTGACATCAATGTGGCAGTCTGAAGGCCCTGCAGAAATGCACGGGATGGATACTATCCCTGACAAATTACCCTGATGGCTTACCCTGAATCTGAAATGGTGGTATATAATCAAAACCTATTAGCCAGCCAAAAAAAGGAAAAGGACTCTGTGCTGCTTTAAGAGTGCCAGTCCAGACTTTCCTCCAGCTTCTACTTGTGATCAGTCTTAGAGCCAACTGGAGAAGACAACCCTCCTAATTAGAATAAATACACTGCATCATGTGCTAGAGGGAAAAATACCTTCTATTCCCTTTGCAAACTCTTAGCTGAAGCCATAACACAACGTGCTTTTCTTTTGTTGAGTTTGGGCAAATCTTTTCAATAAATTGTACACATAAGATACTTTTAGTTGAAATACTGAATACATGACTCAAAAATGAAGTCATAATTAAAAATAAATACTTCTATACTTAAATTCTAACTATGATGTATATCTGACTTTTATGTGTGTCATTTCTTTGGGCTTGTGTGGCAAGTTTTTGGTGTGGTAGTGTGTGGGCTGTAGTTACAGCAATTACTGCATAGCTTCTGTGAGAAGATATCTGAATCTTCTCCTGTGTAATTGCCTCAGCCAAGCCCATGCCAGCTGGCTGCAAGATGGACGTGCCATTGCCAAGGCTGAGACTATCAGTGATGGTGGTAGAACCTCTGGGATAATGTATTTTAAAAGTGAGGGAAGTTACAGTGCAGGATCAAATATCAACCAGAAAAGACAGGAGTATGTAAGTATATATAAAGGAAAACATACTCTCTGTGCCAGAGCTGAGATTCTGTCTCCTGTAGCCCCTGGTGCCGATCACCTGTGACCTGCACCTAGTGAGGCACCTGTGACCCTGCAGTCCATGGAGGACCACAGTGGAGCAGAGATCCACCTGCAGCCTGTGCAGGGCCCCACACCAGAGGCAGATGCCCTAGAAGGACGCTGTGACCCCATGGGAAGCCTATGCTGGGGGACAAAAGGACCTTGTGATCCCATAGGGTATCCTTGCTGGAGCAGTCAGATCCTGAAGACCTGCACTACGTGGAAGGGACCCATACTGGAGCAGCAGAAGAATGTGAGGTCCCTCCAACAAAGGAAGGGGAGGCAGAGACAATGTGTCTTGAACAGACCACAACCCCCAACCCTCATTCCTCTGCACTCCTGGTGCGGAGGCGGGAGATAATTTGGGACTGAAGTTGAGCCCAGGAAGTAGGGAGAAGTGGGGGAAGGCATTTTAAGGTTTGGTTTTATTTCTCATTATCCTATTCTGGTTTATTTGGTAATAAATTAATTTTCCCTAGTCAAGTATGTTTTGCCCATGACAGTAATTTGTGAGTGTCCTTATCTCAATTAATGAATCTTTTGTTATACTCTGCCTCCTCAGTCTCCTCAGTATACTCTGTTATACTCTGTCTAGCTGAGGAGGGATGTGACAAAGAGGCTTTGGTGGGGACTGGTGTCCAGCCAGGGTCAACTCCTCACCATTGTGTTTCATTTACCTTGAGGTGAGAGAACACTTTTTCTGTTTCCAAAAAGAAATGCTCAAATGCATGGATAACAAAGTTCAAAATCAGTGTGAATTAGCCTAGAGAAGCAGTAAAGAAAAATTTGTCTTGGTAGACAATAAGAAGTGATCCACACAATTGTCTTAGTTTTATTAAAATCTTTCTGTCTTTGACTTTAGTTTTCAATAATTGGTTTTGTAGAAGCTTGACAAAGGAACACTGATATATAGCTAACAGTATTAACAATTTGAAAAAGTAATAATAATAGTATTATACATTTTGCTCTTTTATCTCAGTCTTATTTGATTTACTTTAGCAGATGTCAGCATCTTAAAAGCAGTTGGAGCCTGTATTCTGAAATAATTTTTGAACCTGATGTAGTTTATGATCATCAGCAGTGATGATGTGCTGGATATTATAACCTAGAAAGCAGAGTATGACAGGCACGCTCAGTCTACAGATGTTCCTGTGTTAGTTTTTGGTGTCCTGGAAAAAACTATTCAAAGATATTGAAAGCAGCTGTTTCTCCTGCTAGTGCATCGGATGCTTATCTTCTTGCACTATATATCAAAATGTCAGTGTCAAAATTTACTATCACTGCATGAACTGGAGAGACTTTGATTCTAGAGGTAAGATGGTTCAGTCAATATTATGTAACAGCTGCCCTTAGTATATTTAAAGACTATTTTTAAAAATTATTGTCCTGTTACAATATTATAAGCATGAATTAAAGTGAAATAAAGTGATAGGACACTCACAAAATAATTTTGAATCAGGAAAATGTTTTAAACTTATATAGAAAATTCATTTTCAGAAACAAGTTTAGTTTAAGCACTTTTACATTTTGGATTCTCAGCGAATTCAAAATTGTATTTTTTTCCCAATTCCATGGAAACAAAGTTCAAAGTTTTACTACAATCTCTAAAGTGAAAGAAAATTCAGAATGCTGACAGGCATAAAATATTGCTTAGCCCTAGGAAAACTGTAACACAAGTATTAAAGGTAAGATCTAAGAGGAAGTGCAAGGAACTTTCAAAGTGTGAAATGACAAGAGGTCTTAGGAGTAATACTTGGATAACTGAACAAAGAGAGGAGGGCAAAGAGCAGGGAGAATAGGGAGGGAGAAGATGACAGCTAAAGGCCCATGTGTTGTCACAGAGATGATGCACAGCATTTATTTAATGAGAATTAAAATAAGATTTCATACACCTGTATGTCTTTGGCAGATCATGAGAGGTGGCTTACAGCAATTAGTGAACTTTTTGATTCTTTTCTGGGAATAATCACAAAAGTAGTGTTGCTCACAAACGTTCTTGTTTGACAAACTGTACAAACACATTTGTTAAGGACTCATTTCCCAGATGTCCCCAATTTTGCATGCAGTCAGAAAAAGCAATTGACAACCTCCCTTGGGTCAAAAAAAGGCCCATTAGAAGCATTGCTCTTCTACCCATCTGCTGAAACTGTTATCTGAGGCAGCTAATTATATGTTTCACTCTTTCATTTCCAGAATCAAATATACCTCTCAGTCTCTGTATCACTGATTACATTAAATGGAAACATTTCCTGGAAACAGGAATTGTGGACAGTGAACTTTACTTCACCCTGAAGATAGGGGTAATGGTCCTTCCATTTTAATTTTTTTTTTTTTCTTTATAAAACTGTTAGAACAGGGACAGTGAACAGGGATAATTTTAAAAAAGACAAACTATTTTAAAATTTGTTGCATTGCCCATAATGGACAGAAAATCTGACTTGGCCTAAATTCAGGAAAATCTGGGGCTTCTCAGGACTTTGTCCTAACCACTCCCATGTCCTGCTTAATCATAAAATCAGACATCTGGCATACTTCTTGCATGATATACAGTTAAGAATGTTGGTAATGAGATTATTATTAAAGTGCCTTCTGTTGGATCATCAATATGGGCTTATTTAATATTTTCTTTTCTTTAGCAGATCACAGCAGACTACAGCAACCGGGAACTCACTTCTTTGAGAGAAGAAAGTGCTCCAGAATGCACAAGTGATTTCTCTGGAGTGGGACACTGCTGGTGAGTTCTGTGCAGTTCTGTGCTGGGAAAGCATTGCTGAAGACCTGGAGTGGCCACAAGTGAGCACAGAAGAGTAATGGGGAAGCTGTATCGCTGACAATGGGCTATTGGGTGTGACTTAAACCACTAAAAGACACTTTTACTGCTATTGCACATATTAACCTCCATGACCAAAATAGGCTTTATCAGGAAGAAAATGGTTGACTGGCATACCTGACTCCACACTAGAAATAATTTGCCTTAGTTACCGAAACATTGTTTGAATATTTTCCAAAATGCAATGTTGAAAATACAACAAATCCTAAACACAGTTTAATCCAGGAGAAATTACTGCTAATATTGTTAGTTTTTTCCCATTGGAAGCTGTCCTATACAATCCAGTCAATATATTCAGAGTATTACATTATTTGTGAGAAATACATTTGTTGCTCTTTTTATGTAATTTAACATTATCCTTAGCCAAAAGAATGTAAGCCATAGGATGTAGCACAAAATTTCTGATCTTCTGTTCTTTGGGCTTCTTTTCAGTATGAGCAATTTCAGCTTCATTGAAAATGCCCATTTGGAGATTAAATGAAATCAGAAAATCTCCAAAGTCATTGTTATTAGAAAGGATCTTAAATCAGAGCAGTATGTTCAGCTATATGTTCTCCCTCTCTCTGCAAGACATTCTAAGATTACATTCCTAAAGCTATTTACTTTCTTTTTATTGTCTCTTTCTTATTTTACCTGATAGTTNCCATGTGTAGAGACACCTTTCATAAGACTAGTTTACTTACAGCCCCATCCAACATGACCTTGAATACTCCCTCAGATGGGACGTCCACAGCTTGTCTGAACAACCTATTCAGCACCTCATCACCCCCGTGGTAAAGAATTTTTTTTCCTAATATCTAATCTAAACCTACTTTCTTTGAGTTTGAATCCATTGTCTTTTGTCCTGTCACTACATGCCCTTATAAAAGTCTTTGTGTTTTCTGTAGAGTCCCTTCAAGCAGTGGATGGATGGCTGCAGTTAGGTCGCTCCAAGGCCTGAATTATCCCAGTTCTTCTAGCCTTTCCATATAGGAGAGATGCTGTGCCTCAGTACTACTGCATTGCATCAGTATTAACCATTCAGACCTTTATGGTGTTGTGAAGTTGTTTATTTTGAGCTGGGTGACCAAAACCTTCCTTATGATAGCACCACTTCACTTAGGGAAGACTCCAGACTAAGAATACAAAAGAAACACTTATAGTATGAAAGGCTTGTATAATCTCCCCCTCTATCTTCAGACATTATTTCTGACATTCTGCAATCTGAAATTCTTAGCTGCATATGCTCACAGTAAGACAGTATTTGCTGAACAATGTGGGAACAACATTGTTAAGCAGCTAAGTAGCTCCAAAGTCAAGAGAAGAAGAGTGCAGCTCATGTTCTGTGCAGTACATCAGAGATGTACTTAATCGTACTCGGTTATGTAAGTTACGTGTAGTTAATCGGACGTATTTTCTTTGCTTATCTGCTGGTAGATGTTTGTGTTGTCAGCTGTGAAATTGGTTACAGTGCTGGAAACAATTCTTTTCAGCACAGACTTCGTATTCTTGTTCTTTCCATGGGAATTTTGAAACTGCTGGCAGAGTATTTATTATAACACACCAGTAAAAATACATATAAAAACTCTTTCAGGGTTCTAGGTCAAATTTTTGCTCTCCACTATGCTAATATTAATACAGAGAAAAGCTACTGCATTTCTACTTGCATAACCAAAAACAGAGCTTTGCCTTAAGGAACATGAGTGCAAATGGCAAGGTATTAAAAACACTGATGCAGAGAGAGAAGTCCATGTGTGGAAATGGTTTATATTAAGAAGCAGTTGCTGGAACAAATGAGAGTTTTGCCCACACAAGACCCACTTCTTGATTCTGTAATTTTCGTTGTGACTTCTTGTTTTAGAGACATCTATAATTAGGACAATTTGTTCTGCCTAGTCATGACTGCTTCTGTTCACTTCTTATCTCTTTGGCACTCCAGGTATTTTTCTGAACTGACACTGAGCCAAACTTCCAATTCTAGCTGTCAATATGTTCAACCAGCATTGATAGTGGAGCTGTGATTTTTACTGTCTTCAGTGGATTACTTCCAGTTAATCACAAATGTTAATTGTAACAACTGGCTGCATAGGATATATAAAACTTTCGATTTCCTTGTACATAAAAGGCTTGCACAAGCTTTCAGTGTGTCATTGTAATACCTGAAGGAATTTCTGAGGAGAAAAGGGTCAGTGAAAAACAAATTCAGGCCTGCATATGTTGAACAGAGGTGATGATATAAAACATTAACCAAAGTGATTTCTATTTTCCATTGTCTCCTGAGCAGCTTTGGCACCAAGCTTCAGTATTTCTAGTAATAAGATAATAATAGATGAGTCATACTGCAATAATAGATTGGTACACTGGCAATAGGTGAATAATATTGTTATTTTTTCATTAAGTTTCTTAGATGTAGGTCTTGGACACCACAGCCAGAGCTTCCATTCCTTTCATCAAAATATTCCTCAGGATCAAGAATGACTGTGGACAAAGGTGTGAGTCATGGAGTCAATACTGAATTATAAGAAGCAATAATAATAATATTAAATGGGTAATTTTTGAATGTTTTATTTTTCTGAAATTATTTTCACATAACTTAAACCCTAAGAGAAAAATACAATTACTTTGAAGATTAACTCTGCTCTTTTATCAGTCATGGGGATGTGTTCTGTTTCCTATAAAATGTGGCTCAGCCACATTTATGCTTCTGAATTGATAGAAGTCACCTCATTGCTTGTGTGTCTGAAGATTATAGCTACTATTGTATTTCGCATTGAAAGACACAATTGTGTCTATGGAGTAGATGTATCTCCTTTTACTGTTTACCAGCAGGAGTTTGGGGGTATGTGTGTGTGTGTATGCAAATGGACTCATGAATTCAGCACAGCCCTGGGCATGTGCTGAGAACCTCCATCCTCACTTGCTGCTAATACTCTCTAAAATAGGAAACAATGATGCATTTGTTCCAAAATCCTCTGCAGGGCGGGGAATATTATTTTTCACATAGTCATCCATCCTAAATGTAGGGAATTTTTCTTGGTGAATATGAAGAGGAGGCAAGTCTTGAAAGCAAAGGTACTGCTTCTCTTCTTGTTTGGCTTTGTGTTTTCTTGTCTATGCCTGAATTTGTCTGAGCCAGGAAAAAACACAGAGCATGGATAATTCCTACTGTGTCCTCATAATGTTCTGGCAGACAGCATCAGCACAGTGTAAGTGCAGGCTCCTCCTCCTCCTGTGGCCCACTCCACAGGTGACTTTTTGCTGTCCCAGGTCATGACAACAGCTCAGGGGCAGATGAGGCACATGGAGGTAATGTGGTTGGGCAAACTTTTCCAAGGCTCATCCGCACTGCAGGAGAGCATATCCTAGAGAATGTTGAAATACTTGGTGTACATATGAGTTTTTCCCAGAGAAAACTGGTTGAATGGCCTCCAGCTGCTCAAAAGACCCAGCGAGTAAGCAGTGGTGGACAAATGGAGAACTTAACTTCAAAGCCACTTGGTATTTCAAGGTAGGTATTATCACCTCAAGATTAATATTTCCTTTAAAATAGCACAGTTTTGAGCAAATTGTAAATCTTGCAATAATTTACTGTCTTCCGAGGGGGCACAGCTATTTGTCTTGCCACTTTGCACTGTTTTACTCTTTGACCTCTTCGATATTTTTCAATAATTTGAGCAAGCAACCAAAAACCTCTCACTCATAACCAAGGAAGAAACACTAGTCTTCTGAGTTCCAGATATATGCATTGGTTTAAGCCCTGTGTGTACATAAGTATTTATTATCATAAATGGCAATGTCTACTAACATATGCAGAATTGCTCATAATTTAGTAGATTCGTTAAGGCTGATGTTATTTCATGCAAATGTATTTTGAGCATGTCTCTTAGTCTGGCGCCAGAAGTGAAATAAATTTCACTGCTCAACTTCTTTGCTGTGGCTGACTGAATGACTTCAGGCGTGGCTGTAAGCAATACTTACTTCTCTGGTGCAATATGTATATATGGCTTATTTGTGAAAAAATAACTTTTTTTCCAGGGAAACATGGAAAATGGTGCAAAATAGATAAAGGAAGGACAGTTATCAGGGTGCCACAATGAAAATAGGCAACGAATGCTTTTTGACATTTGTCCTTAGAGTTAAATTAATGAAAGATTTAAAAAAAAAAACCAACTTAGATAGTTTGGAGAAGTAATAAGTATAAAAGAAAAATGCCATGTTTTTGATTACATCCACTGGCATTACAACTGAAATGAGACCAAAGAATTATGTTTCTATTAAAGTCTGGAAGATGCACAGATGAAATTCTCATATACTGTGAAGTGCTAAGAATCAGTAACCACAGAGCTACCAAGCTGATACTGTCATGGCATTGGCACTGCATGCAGTTGCATCAGTGCTACTGATCAACAAATAGACAAATAAGCTTAGGACAGAACTAGCTGAAATAACGGATGATTCACATGAGATCAAACAAACACAGAAATAAACCAGAGCAGCTTTTATACACAAAAGGGTAAGCAGTATAGAAGTTATGAGAGAGCATTTGATGGTCTCTTCTTTCAAGGTCTTGTGTCCAGAAAAGATATCACTGTGCAAAAACATAAATGTAATGGTAGAACCATTCTCATCTAAATGGATGGCGAGAGTGACAATTTCTTTTGTGCATTTGCATTTCTACTAACACTTGCTAGGAGAATCCCTACATGATAAAAATTAAATACTGTCTACAATTTCAGCCATGACCAAGGGAAGTAGCTCAGAACCACAATGCAGCAAGCTTTAATTACACGTAGAAGCAGGAAGAATTTGCAAGAGAAGTTTGTAAGATGCTCTGGACAAACATTGGTATTTGAGGATGTGTGTTTTGGGATGACATCTAGCAGAAAGTGGGTCTCAGAGAGGACATCTTCACAGAACAGCTGGGAAGAACAGAAACCAGAAAAGAAAGCAGTTCCCTGCGTTTTGAAGGCAAGGAATGGAGTGAATGGAATGAAGCGCTGTGAATCATGTAACATAATGGTAATGTCATGCCAAGCACATTTCCATCTTCTTGCACTCAATGTAAGAAGAGATACTTCATTTATATAAAGGTGTTTTTGGAGGAAATTCATACCTGCTTGAAGAACAACAGCTGGAGAGCAGCTCTGAGTTTAAACTAATACAACTGCTACCAATAAGTAGCAATTCCCTTCAAGAGGACACTTTAAAAAACCCCAAACTTGAGAACCATGCAGAGATGGGGAATTTTAAATTAAGTTATACAACTAACAGAATGGATGAACAATATGTTAGCTATTAAGAACCAGACAAACTATACATGTGTATTGTTCAAATCTAAAATTAAATTGCATTATATGGGAGAGAATTGCCCTGTAATGACACTGATAGTTGAATGTGTTCAGTTTGAAATAGAAAAAGAGATGTGTACTAGTTTTGTAAATCACGTACACATATTCCTGCATTTGTGTAGTTCATTTTCATGTTAACTATTTATTGTCACTAAAATTGTACAGCCATGTTCATAAATTTTAGGTTAAGCAAAGTTGCAAACCTTTTCCTGAACACATCTGCTGAACAGCTTATGTTATCCAGCTCCAAAGGAAAAAAAAAAAAAAAAAGGAAGTGTGTATTGTGCCTTTCTACTATTCTACTATGTGTACCATTTTAAAAGGAAGAAATATGTACAAAGAAAGGAAGTAAAGTGGCCATAGCATCCGTTTGTACATTAGTAGCTGAGGGAGTGTGCATTGCTCTGTGGGATCCTAATGGGCATCCTAAGAGACATGGATGCACTCCAGGATTTTTTGCATGGCATGGATGAAGAAAAACCACCAAAGGCAAAGCAAGGCAAGGCAAGGCAAGACAAGGAAAGGCAAGACTTTTTATTCATAGTTCCTGAAGCTTGTTTTGATGCCTTTTTTGGCAACATAAAAAGAGAGCCCAGACAAAATTAGGGGATAAAAAGCAGTTATATTTATTGAAGGGCCTTCAGGTACATTTTGGGCAGACAAAGCCTCCCCAGGGGCTGCACCCAAAATGGACGATGCATCATGAGTTCTCATACTTTTATAAGTTTGGTCCATTTGAGTTTTGGGGGTTTGTCTTCCAGTTAATTAAGGTATTGAAGCCATTTTCCCCAAGTCTGCTCCCTGCCAACTCACTTTTGTGTACATACATTTATCATGAGACAGTAAGGTGTCCTTGATTCCCAGGCCTAGAGATTAATTGTTTAGTCTGACCAAAATGGGAAAGCGGTAGCTAACACTCTATATGGAGTTTAGAGTTATACACTAAATAATTGCAGGATTACAAATATATGAAAAATATAAAAAACTAAAATCCTACGCCATCAGCTTCCTGAGCAGTGTGAATCAGAGACCTACAGTGAAAGTCTGGTCTTGGTGTCTGTGACAAGTGAGGCATCACATGGCTGAGCCAAAATGACACACACACCTGCTGAGGAGGTCCTTACAGAGAGGACACCAGCATCAAGTGTGCAGCAAAGCTGTGTGTAAGCTGCTGTTCCTTGCTGAAGCACAGCACTTTCATTATTTGGGATTTAATCTTTGGCTGCCAAACTGGGCCAGGGTCCTTCTCTTTAAAACACAACCTCCAAAGCTACTGCCTGCTGTCTTTTGCTAGCCTTCAAATCTGTCAAACATAAAATGAGATACTCACGTACTGAATGTGAAAAGGGAGCCCAGTCTCTTAGACTTTGGTGCAGAGAAGTGTCATAACCTCTGCTGCAGAAGAATACAACCTGCATAGCCACTGTGTAGCCCTCCTATAGCCAGAATCATGAGCTTCTATGCACACTGGCAATTGGACATGGACAGGTTTTTGACATATAAGTTGGTATGTAATTACTCAAATTGCAGCAAAACTTTGCAGCTACTGGAGTGGTTTTTTCTGGATTATTTTACTGAATTTGACTACTTCCTAAGAATGCTTTTACATGTCCAAAGTAAGCTTTCTAACTCCTTCCCATTAGTACTTCCAGCTCCATGTGCACTGTCTCTTGGAGGTCAGCCAGAGCAACAACCCAAGGCCATTGTGTTTTCTGGTCTAAGTACTATGCCCATAATTTCATTGATGATACTAACACTATTTCTCACCCAGAAATACCTCCACATTTGGATGACATTATTCTATAGGGGCTTTCCTGCCAAAATGTTGTCCCTAGTGTGCTTCCCTAGGAAATTTTACTGTGAAGAGGAACCCCTTGCCCCATCTGCTGGGAGGTGACAATGACATTCTAATTTCACATTTAAAGGCATGATGCAGGCTAGAGTAATGTAACTTTATTACTTGTTTAATATGAAAACAACGTAAAAAATATATTTCATTCTACTTACTTGTGGCTTCCCCATCTGGAGAGCATTGAGCTAGTCTCAGATAGGGCTCTTACAAACATACTGGGTGGATCAGATCCCTGCCTCTGTCAGTGGGATGCGCACACTATCTCTCATTGATTCTACTGGCATTTTTAGTACATCACGAAGGAGGCACTATGCCCTTCCATTAACTGACATTCCCGTATGAATTAGGGCATTCCACAGAATTAGTAAACTGATTAAAACCAAAACCAAATCAGAATTTATATTGCCTCCTTGCAGGCTAACAATGTTTTAGAGTTCTGTGTTTAAGCCCTAGGAAAAGTGGCATGTATTGTGATGTGTATTTCAACCAAAGTAAACAAGGCAGCAAAGAGGAAGGGGCAATAATAGATGATTAATGGAGAGAGCTCTGCAAGGAGAGCCACTTAGCAAGGCCTGCGGCTCTCATGGCCCCAGGGGAGGTTCTGCTGCTGCTTTAGTGCTGTGCATCAGGGCACTCCCCCTGATGCATGGCTGGCTGCATCGTGAGGGAAGGTGTATCATGGGAAGACCCTGAGTGGGTCTTCTCTCAGCTGACTTTGAATGCCTCCTAAACAGACATCTCAATCCAAATTGGACAAAAAACATCTCCAAAAGCTTCTGGAGAAGAGGTTATTTCACTGGTCTTAGGTTAGTGAAATGAAATAGAAAAATCCATTCAGAGAATGTACTTGATCTTCTTCACCACTATTGTAAAGGAAATACAGATTATTTATTTGATGTACAAAATATTTTTATATAAGAAATGAAGTTTACCCTCAGTAGATGGGTTTCCATGTAAGGGCAGCATGTGCACGAAGGGGAGGAGAACTGCCGTTTATCAGAATTAGCTGCATGCACATGCTTCACCTTACAGCCAAATTGTTAGCACTAACTTTGTTCCCAGATCACAGAATATTCTAAGTTAGAAGGCACTAACTTAGAATCAAGATCAATCCCACTCTCAAGTGAATGGTGCAATCAGGGATTAAACCCGCAACCTTGGTGTTATTCACATCATGCTATAATCAAATGAGTACTCCCAGGGACAATTCCAAAGTAGCAGGCCATTCCCAAAATCATTCCCTCACCTTGATTTTGTGTGGGAGTGAACTAAGCTCTCCCACATCCCAGGAGGGTAGATCCACTGCCAGTCTGTTGGATAATTGCGCTGTCTCACTCCCATTGAAGCTGTTGTGTATGAATAATTAACTAGTCATTGCAGCAGTAGTTTGAACCCGACTTGCCCACTTCCCAGATGAACATGCTAGCTAGCAGGCTGGAGAATCACTCCCTTACATTTCCAATTCCCTCGTGTGGCTCAGTGAACACTTAATTATTTATATTAAGGGATTTATGAAGCTTAAAGAGAGGAAAGGCTTATTTGGGGATAGCCTGGGGAACAGGAGACCTGAATCCCACTCCTTGCTCTGAATAAAGCCGATAGAGAATTTGAAAGTTAGTCTCTGTCTTCAGGTAATCTCTGGCTCTTGGGACCATTGGGTTAAGTCTGGTTGTGCATGCAACACAGGACACAGGGAAAGACCTTCCTCCATTAAATACTGTAGCAATAAAGCCTCACTGTTTTCTTCCAGATAAGGGGCAGTAGATGAGAATCCCTGCTGCATGTAGCTGAGAATCATGCAATTGTACTTTAGACACTGTTATCCCCAGCATTTCCCACCAGGAAAATGTTCCTTTTAAGGAAAATAAATCTTTCCTATGTTGTGTATAGGAAGTGGGAAGGGGGACCCCAAAGGGACGACAAGCCTTGGTTGTTACACCTTTGTCATCTCTAACCTTGTTCTACTTATTCTATAAATTGACCACAAAGGTTCCAGAAAATGATAATTGAGTCTTTAGATGCTACCATTACATTTATTACCTGACATGAACTTGAGTCCTTTGCCTGAACCAATGTTCTTTAGCTGCATCTGTACTGTCCAGGCTTTTGCATTTCTTTCAGATGCTGCAGCAAGAGCTGCAAATAAGGATGAGATGTGAGTGTACATTGGGTAATTCTGCCACTTGGTGCCTTTCTTCATAGGAATCAGGGATCACGGGCAAACACAGTGCCCCTGTGCAGACTGACAGTGGATGGGTGTGATCCAGAGTGAAATCAGGCATTGCAGCCGTGCAGGAAGCAGGGGCACCAGTCTGACATGTGGTCACACTGTTTACAAATGCAGTGATATGATGTTTATTAAGAAGCTTTCCTGTGCTTTATGGGTAATCAAGGGGGAAAAGACATTTCTGTTGATATTGTCGTGTTTTATAAGGAAATCTGAAGTTCAGAAAGATGATAAATTCTACCTGAACTACCACATTGTTAACTAAATTAGGACTAATCAGTGTTGTAACTCCATCCCATTAAAGCTGTCTTAGCCAGTAAAGATTTGAGAGTAGACCAATATATGCTTCCACTTGTTAAGTCTCTGGCTCTCAAGGTACTGCACAACATAATGCCTTTACCTCTCTGACCCAGAAATGTTGCTTCATCATGTGATTGTGCAGCAGAGTGAAGGGGGCAGTGGCCTGCCTGGGCACGCAGATTCACCTGATGCAGAAAATGATGCAGCTTTCTGTGTTAATGGCTCTTGCAAGAGATGAGATCCATTGCAACAGGCCTGAATTCACAGCAATTTGCTTAAGTGAACAGATTTAGTCACCAAGATTAGAGAAAACCAGTGAGGCATGTTGTACTTGTTTCTGGTCCTTTTCCTCACAAAAAAAAAAAAAAA
>VWZN01025367.1:26596-37786 GCA_013396955.1 Regulus satrapa
CTTTGTCTGTCTCAGCTTTCAGCTCAGCCTCAGAGTAACCTGATGCTCCAAACTCCACAGCTGTTGTCTGCTCCAATATGAGACCTCAGCCAGGGGCCAGGCTCTGCTCTCATTTTCTACAGTGCAATTTTAATATGCCAGTAGAGTTACTGGAATTCTGTGGTACATGAAAGTGTATTTTGGCACCATGACTCTCTGTACAGTCGAAGGAGGATGGTATGTTTTTACTGATTAGCAGAGCTGCATTGATGCTGCTGAGAAGGGGAGCTGTAGGAGGGAGCGGGCACTGGGCTATCCAATGGATTCCAACTGTGGCACAAATTAACCTTTGGTTAATGTCAACACAACTCTGGGTGCAAGAGGATTTTTCCAGTTTTCCCACAGGAACGCAAAGAACAGCCTGTAGGAAATGACGAAATGTTTTGCTGGATGTGCCTACAGACAGAAAATCCTTGCAGCTAATTTTTGTTTCAAGCCCTGGATGAAAGAGTAAGTAGGTCAGAGACACAGAGGAGTAGCTCAGGCAGAACAGAAGACTCAGCTAAGTGACCACTTCTGTTGTGTGTGACCACCAATTGGCAGAAAACATACTTAAAATAATGTTTTTCTTTGTAGAAAAACTAGCTTAATTGTATACTGCCTATACTTGATTTTAACTGACCCTTTCCCTTCCAATTATTGGCGGTTACCGGGATTTCCACTTCAATGAACGTATTTAAATAAATTTGGATTTATAAAATATTTGCTTTTTATTTTCCTCTGTCTCTGCAAAAGTGGAAATTCTGCCTGTCTTTCAGTTCCCTGTGCACCACAGAAGGATGACAAACAGTTGCAGGTATGTCACAGGGAGACAGAACCAGGACCAAGGAATCCCATGCCTCTAATTCAAAGGAATTTGGAGTAGCTGGGCAATTTCTAAACTATGAACGTTTTGGGTTGAAGGCAATTTTTAAAAAGAAATTTAAAAAATGGTCCAATCCTATTTTATTTCTTTATGGTGCATCAAAAAACCTGAGAAAACCTTTAGAAATATCATTTCTGCACATTCGTTACTTTTGCAATATCAGCAATATCAAGTTTGATCATCCCTATGTTCATTATGTAACTTCTGGTGATTTACACTGAGATTTCTGCTAATCGTGATACTTTAACAAGATATATTTTCTTCAAAATGGATGCTAAAAGTCAAACTTGCAGTAGGTTGGCTTTTTCCAGCTGTCTTGCAGACTACAAAAATACATAATACTGCAATTTGCCTGGTTTTGAAGGAGTGTGTCTGGTTTCTAATATTTGTACTACCTAAATAAGATGGTGCAGGTCAAAATACTTATATTGTGAATTGGTGGAATGATGTTCTTAAATATCATGAAGAAAAGTATTTTATTTATTCTCAATTTTTTTTTCTCTCTTTATTTTTGGGGGTGTAACATTACATTGACTGGCATTCCATTAAATGTTTCTGTATAACAGGAAAAACTGCAGTAAGGTGTTTATTTTAAGTTATATAAAATCTGTGAAAATGGAGTATAGGATCCCTGCCTTAACCTCCCCAGGACTGTTGAGAAGAAACTGTGAAATGCCACTGGCCTGATCATGTCAGGCATGTACCTTCCACAGCTTCCAGTAGGGAGTCCAGCTCTGAGAAGCATTAAGCATGGATGAAAAAGCACTGGGTTCAAGCAAACACAAATCTTTGTTTGACATAAATATAATAGACTCGTGGGGCTGTAACACAGACAGCAGAAATTTGCCAGCATTCCCTGTAACTGATGTGCTCATCAATCAACATTGCATTGTGCTCAGTGTTGTACAGTGCCAGAAAAGCTCTTGACAGAAGGGCTTGTAATAGAACCTGAAGGCTAGACAAAGTAACCAATAAATAAGATGTATTTAAACAAAATTAATGGAAAGTGACTAATTGCATCTGAGCTGCATCTCTACTGGACAGATTTCCAGGAAGGACACAGAGGGATTTTTCTAGTTCCCTGTAGTTACATGATTTTTGGTCAAATTTAATGCACACAACAGTGATTCCCACACTGACATTTATGGATCACCAAGGAACAGTGAGTCCATGGTATATAGTCTATGGAAATACAATACTCTGCAAAAGTTTTGGAAAAAGAAGTATTTAAATAAAAGTTTGATGACAAGCAGGCAGAGTGGTCCCTTATCACTGAAGAGTTATAACGACTTGTTGGCCTAAAAAGTTTGGAAACCTTTATGGGTTTCCATTGTTTAATGCTTTTTTTAGGCCACTAATACTGAAGATTATTATATCACCTTTTGGAATATTTTGGTTTCCATTTTTGAGAGGTGAAAGAAATACTTCTTTTGCTCCTAATTTGTGAACTCTGCCTAATTTTGGCAAATCACTCCATAGTTCTACACACATCATATGTAGATAGGTTCTTTTAAGCAAGGTTTACTATTTATAGGTTGTTCTTCAGCAATGTATGTCATATGTAGGCTGAAGTGTTTTATTTATTTAAGGTTAGTAGCATGACTGATCTCTGAAGGGGATAAAAGAGTATCTCAATATGGTAATATTGGATGCGTGGTCAGTAAAGCACTAACATGCCAACTATAGAGAAAACTGCATTCAGAGTCCTCTGAATGTGTACTGCCAGACAGTCCTTGTGGATAGCTAAAGATCTGCACTGACAAATAATAGCTCAAATTTAACTTATTTAAACAGAAAATATTATCCTCCTTCATCAGTCTGTGTGTATATTTAAGCTTGTGTATTTGAAGTGTTTTAAGATTCTTCAGACCTGTAATGACTACGATAAAATTGTAGATCGCAGCGAAAACTAGAAAGCTTGTTTTTTCAAGTAAGGTCTCAAGACTGAAAAGGAGTCAGTGTTTCCTTGGCCTCAAATCAAAAAGTTCTCTTTGTGAATCTGGAATAAGAGTCAGTTATGAAAAAGCAAAAAGTTTTGGAGTTCAGCAATAGAGAGGTCTTGAAAGACTTTTCAGAGACATCGACCTGAGATTCATAGGCAATGATTTTCTGTCCAGCAGCAGGAACAGATGAATTGCAACAGATTACTGTCAACTCCACAGTTAAAACACAGAACATCTTACAGAAATAGAACAACCAAGGAGCAATGTAACTGATGTAGCATTTAATTTAGGAACGTGAAATGTCTTTTTATCTGCAAATCTTCCACTGAGATGTACCAGCAAAGGAAAGGCATGGGTTACACTCAGAGTTCCAAGTTGTGGAGAAAAACTGGTTCTGAAACCACACGGGAAAGGATGAAACTACAAAAGAAAAATACAGATGGTTTAAAAAATACTTAAGAATTATACACAGGGATGCAATAGAAAGAACAACTGTATTTCTATAATGGAAAGGTGATGATGAGTTCTAGGTGAGACCGTTTGTCCCTGACGAGGATTCGATCCCACACTTCCAGAAGCGCAAACTGGGACAATCACCGGTTGGAATGAGAGCTTGCAGGAACATGCCACCTCTCTCATTGCCTTTAAACAAAGCAGCTACCCTGGTGCCTGGTGGCTACCAGTTGCCTGGCAAGCTCACAAGAACCGGCTGCTTTAGGACACAGACTCACAGGTGAGGTGGTGGAAGGAGACAAAAGTCTGCCAGGCAACCCACTATCTTTGGAAGGGAAAACAGGCCAGAGGAGGAGCTATAAAACGTGACAGCAGATGGCATTGTTTGTAGAATCAAAGAACCAGCAGTCTGAGCTGAGGCCCTAAAACTGTGGGGAAGGAAGAGGACTGACTCAGACTCTGCATTGACCTCAAGGAGCTGAGCAAGAACATTAAAAGGAAACATTTCCACTTGTTTGCAAGTAACAACATGTGTGCTGGGGGAGAGAGCCAAATTCCTAAGCAAATTTGTTGCCTTGGCAGGGCTTTGGCAGAGCCTCCTGGACACAGAAGGCAAAAAATATTGCCTTCTCAGTAAACTGCTTAGCAGATGCTGCTGTGTAAGTTCACTTCTGAGCATGACCAGAAATGCAGGCACTGCTATAACTAAACTGCTACCAAACTACCAAAGATTTGTGGTTGTATATTGAAACAACTGTTTCACAGGACTTCGAATTACACTGGAAAAGGCTTTTCCCAGACAACTGAGGGCAAGAAGACTCAGAAGACTCATGCCAGCCTGTATTTCCTGTGCAATTTTGCATGTCTTATCTGTTAAAGAAGAATTTTTTAAGTGTAGTTGTGGAGATTGAAATGGCCAGAAAATAAGGAGCTCGAATACTGTGCTGAAGGAAGCTGGAAAAAAACATTGCTCCTCTCCTCCCTCTCTGAACTGTCATGCTGCAGCTATGAAAAATAGAAACATGGACTGCATTTTTCTTGACTACTGCAAGAGTCACCAATATTGAGAGGAAAATTGCCAGCTGGTGTAATCGTTCCAAAGCAGCTCTGCTGACTCACACCCATGGAAGCCTTGGCCATACTAATATTTTAAATGAGAGACTAATTAGATAATAACAATTTGGTCAGAAAACTGAGAGAGCTGAATTTGGCATGGGTGACCACCACGTCTCTGTTCCCACTTCCTCCCAAGGGACTGTGGAACTCTGAATGGCAGTAGCTTGTAAATCTTTGTGTCTACTCTTCTTCAGTATGGGCTGCCCAGGCCAGCTCTGTCTTTTCAGAGCTTTGTGCCCTACCCAAAGCAAATCAAGCATCATGATGCCAATTTTGGATGCTGGCAAGTCCTGCTGGCTTGCAGCTGTCTTGTTTTCACCTGTCATTCATGTCACCTGTGCTACCCTATCTTCTGTCCCACACTTACATACCTGCCTTTTCTACTATGTGGAAAAGTAGGCGTACTGCCCTTAGAAAAAACTGAGAAGCACATGGCAACCATTCCCCACAATCTGTCTGTTTCAAATATCATATCAGTCCAACTCACACTCACTCTTCTCCCGAGCAGAGGTAATCCCTAGGCAGCCTGGGCAACAGCTCTGTGTCGCTATTCACACTGCAAGGCACAAGCAAGGCAAGCGACTCCACAGCAGTCCAGGGGACAGAACCAGTGTGGAGAGGACTGATGCCGCTTCCGTGCCCAGGCCATCTCTGGCACTGCTGGGGTTGCCTGCAAGGGTGCCAATTAGTGCCAGCCATGAAAGCAGCTCCTGCCAGATGGACACCTGCCTGGGAGGGAGAGCACTGAAATCACCCACGCATCTCAGAGAGGTCACCGAGCAGCCATTCGATGCTAATAACTTTTGGTCACTACCAACTTGGGCCGCAATCGAACCACTGACCTAGAGGTGAAAGGCTGTATATCCCATTACCAATCTGCTAAACCATCCAGTCTCCCTATTACTGCAATTTTAATTAACTGAGCCAACGACATGAAAGCTGAAGGGTGGGGGAGTGGGCAGGGAAGCGAGAACACATTGGCTTTTACAAGATTTGTTTCTTTTGAGTGGGTTTTGCTTTTTGTTGAAAAGCCTTGTCCTAACCTGTGCTGCCCATGAGACACCCCCCAGTCTGCTGCTCAGCGCAGGACTAGGCTGCGCAGTTGCTGTTAATAACCAGAAGGGTGAAACACTGCTGCTGCCCCTACTTTACAATATAACCCCTGGGAGAGCAATTCCAGACATCAAGATCTGAAATTTACTCTCTGGAGAAACATTCCTTAGAGTAAAACCGAAATAAATTAAAGGCACAGCATGCTAAACTCTGAAAGAGGGTTTTTTCAGAAACAAACAGAAAAAAAAAAAAAAATCTTGCTCTCAAGTTCCTGGATGCTAGGATCCTGCTGTAATGCAGTCCATAACAAGATTGTACTCTGTAAGTAGAAAAATTATTATCTTTGGTAGGCAAATTATTTGACCAGGCCTAAATTCAGCTGTTACAAGTCACTGGGAATGGCTCCACAGTTGTTTGAATAAGGAAGAAAAGTACTGTGTTCCTCTGCTAAGAAATCATGCCATTGACAGATGCAGGAAAAAAACCCCAAAAAAACCCAACTATTTGTTTAGCAACAGTGCAAGTCATTTCCTCACCTCCTCCTTTCCATGAATTTTAGGCAGTATCTTCACTGCTGGTCAGGAGCATTGGAAGAAGGATGGTGAGGCCTACAGTAACTCTGAGGTCATCCTTGATTTGACTCATGCCATCATCACCAACAGCTTCTCATGTAGCAAGGACCTTTGCAGCTTTCCTGTGGTGATAGTTATCACCATCACTTGAATGATGCTTGCAGCCTTTGTGGCCTGTGAATCACAAAACAGGGGAAGCAAATCATTGTCTCAGACTCTGAGCAGCTCTGCTGCCTTGTCCCCTGCATGGGGTCCTTACACTGTAATTAGTCAGCAGTCAGCATTGCCCCTTTGTGCCCATGTGTTTCCTTAGCCAAGTGTCTACATTTTAAACAGCATCCACTCCACTGTCAAGCCTGGAGTACTTCATGCTTGTTCTTGCACGTGTGTTTGATAAGTCACGGCATGACTATTTTTTTCTCTGTGTGTTGATTATCCACCACGGTCTAATGCTGCAACATAAACGACAGAGAGACCCTAAAACACAGCAGCTCCTTGAGGTCTAGCATCCTGTGAAAACCCTGCTCCTCGCAGGCAGTTCCTGTCTCCAGCAGCGCAAGCACGGGGGGGTGGTGGTGGTGGGGGGGTGCTATCGCAGCTTGATTCCAGTCCCCAGCTGTCTGCAACAGCCGCTTTTGCTCGGGGCCTCACACACAGCGCACGCCAATCCGTAACTCAGGGCTTCCTGGAGGTGGGGAGCACTCGTCTGAAAGCCTCTGCAACCCCTCCTATGCATAAGCCTCTTTGATGCTCCTGTGCCTTGTTATTTCAAATGCTTTGCATGTGTAACTTGTGCAACAGGTCTAGAAAAAGAAAATTAGGAAAAGGAAACCAGAACAAAACTATGTTTTTAATTATACCTGTGGTTGGATATGGAAAGCAAAGTATTAAGCAAACCCCAGCTATATGTGTCCTGATGACTTTTCTCCTTTTCCGTTACCACTCTCCTGTGTCTTACATACTCTGCTTAAAGTGCACTACCTTGATCTGTAATAGTCTCCTTTTACCCCTTAGTACCTCCCCAGTTGCTCTGTGCCCTGCCTTCTGCTATTCTTCACTGATCCCTCTCTCTCTGCTCCCAAAGAGGGTGTTAAAGTGTCACTGCACAAACCTAGGAATTTGTGGCACTCTAAGAACAGATCAGAAATACCATGGCAGCTTTGCAGCTTGAAATTTGGGGAGTGGGGAGGGTGACTTATGTTAGGACCATAAACAGCAGCATACCTTTCAATGAACTAACATGCAGTTCTTCCATCAGGTTTCATCTGAAGTTAAAAATGCTGAAGGTCTGAATATAGGAACTGTGCTGCAGTATCAAAATATGTTGCCAGAGAAATATGACAACTGCCTGGGAGAGGATCAGTGCAGTATTCTAGAGAAACCTTTGCATTACCGATTAGAGTCAGGTCCCTGCTGCAGCATGCCTGCTCTCCTGTTGCTGTGCTCATGTTGGTTAGGTGTGCACCTGGGCAGCATCCAAGAGGCAGTGAGAAAAAGTACCTTCATTTGCATCTTCAGTGACCCTGAAGGTGAAAGCACTCCTTGTCTGTCCCAGCAAAATTCAAGGAGAATTACCTTAACCCTGTGTTAACCTTAACTACTGAGCATCTTTTACTGCTCAGTGTCCCGCTGGTGAAGCTTCTGTGCAGCTAGCCATCTAACAGAGGAAACAAAAGCTTTGTGTAGGAATTTGGGCACTCTCCTGGCGGTCTGGTCTGCCCTTGGCAGATGCTGTAATGGAAAAGAGTGCATTAACTGCTTAGAAGACCCACAATTTAAGGCAAAAGCTGAGATATAGAGATGGGCCTAACACTATGACTGCTCTCTAAGCAATGAACAGGGTGATTTCAGGCTGTGTTCACTACATCCTCCTGCTTATATAGGCAAGGAGTAAACCATTAATAGCATTAGCTTTAACGCTTTTTGACTGAAAATCTCAAAGTTAATAACCTGTTGCGATGAACGAGACAGTGCATCCACTTCCGAGCTCTTTCCCAGGCTGCCTGCAAACTCAGCATGACAAAGATTTACATTTGGTTACCCTTCTAATAATTCTTTTCCTGCCCATCATGGATAAAAATGTGTGTGATGCATAAAAATCAAACTAGATTCTGAAGCACATACTTTGCATGAGTGCTGGATGTCAAGCAAATTCTATGAGCACAGAAGCACAGTCCTGGCTTATGCTTGAAAAGTATCCATACCTCAGACAAGCACAGAGCAGTTAGGTATGCTAATTTACATTACAAAAAGCCCTAATTTTATCTCTTCAATGACAATGCACTCCACTTTATCTCTACAGAGCAAGTTACTGGGACACACTACAACCCAGGTGCCCGAAGCAGACATCTCTCTCCCATGCTAACCTCCCTCCAAGAGCGTGAGATGATGTCACTTGGGGTGCTGTCTGACGCACCATGACAAATTGTGGAGAGCAGAGAAGAGCTGCACGCTCTGCAGCCAGTGGATGGTCTGCTGCAGAGCAGAGCAGAGTGGAGGGCAGGGCCTGGCTCAGAGGCTTACTCACAGCAGTGGCGCTCCGCTGCAGACTCGCACTGCCCAGGACTGCACAGCAAGGCACAGCTGGATTAGCACAGCTGGGTGGCAGATACAGCTGCTGTTGGAGACAGAGAGGGGAAGAGAGCAGAACTTTGCCACACTAATGTGACAAAGGTAATCTCAGCTGCAGGAAGGCACAAAGAGGAAGAGATTCTTAACACTAGAGATTTGACGGGACTCATAGGTCTTGTGGAAATCTTGCTCCCACTTGCTTCTCTTAGTTTTTCCCATCACTGTTGCTCAAAATTGAAATGAGACGGTTGAATGGGAAATCCTTTGATAGCATAGGAAATACTTCTGCAGAATGGCTGGGTTTCCTGTGCCCTCAGCACTTTTCTACCATCATTCAGGGACCTGTGGGGCTCTAGATCAGATGCTTTCATGGCCTACACTAACATTTGGAAATCATTGTTCCAGAATGTCCTCCAAAAGCTTCTGCTCCCTACTATAAAATGGCTTCGATTCACATGCTTTTCCCTTTGACACTCGCTGGATTTGTACTTCTCTTTACCTACTGTCAAGATCATCATGACCTCCAGTCACACCTACATCTACCTGCTAAACCAACACCCCTAGGGATTTGGCTGACCCCGTACACAAATCACTTGCAAGAGATACCCCGCCCTGAACCAACCTGGTCACAGGCACTCCCACTGTGACACCCAGCAAAGGCACAAGAGCCTCCTTGGACTGTCACCCTGTGCTGATAGCCATGCCTGCCATGCCCTGAAATGTTAGTCTCCTGCAAATGCCTCAGGCATGGCTGAAGCCAAGACTAGCACAAGACTAAAACTGGGCATCTAAGTGTTGCTGCAGACAGCCACAAGCAACAGAAGCACCAGAGTGACAGAAATATCCTTCTGCCAGCTTAACTGCATTTCAAACAGGATGTGAATGCTAACAGTACATCTTGACTCTCTGGGGGATTTTGACTTTCTGAGTACTGGCAATTTGAAAATCATTGGCTGCTTCTAAGCAAAAAGAGGAGGGTTAAGGGCATTCTAGCAAGGAAGGACATTGGAAAGCAGAGGAGAGGAGATCCTTTAATCCTTGTCCCAGTCCCTAACCTGTCTGGCAGGCCACTTGATTACTTGATTCTTCCAGTTAAAATTTTGTTTGCTTTGTTCTGGACATGACACCAGATGCTTTACCACATTCCACAGTCCAGCCTGAGCCTGAGCTAGAGAAATGCTCTATCTCTATCATAGCTGTATCCCTGGGATTATGTTTTTATCCATCCATTCATGCTGGTTCTCTAATCTTGCCCCTCTCAGGCCACATAGCAGCAGTCCTGAGAAAGCAAATGCAGGCACAGCCATTGACCCAGATGCATAATTTCTCAGGATGATGCCATCAGTACAGCAAGTACTTATGTCACAAGTCATGCATTAAGCCTCAGAGTACAAAACTGAATTTTAGCTCACAATAGTAGTCATCTCCTGGTTGTCAGGCCAGCAAATTGCTTTACCTGGATAGTAGGTTCTTAATTTGCCAAACACATGTTTGCTCTTGTCCTGGAGTTAAATACTTACATAAATGTACCTCACTGTGTTTCCCTGGGCTTGGATGAAGATGACACTTCTGCAATCCAGAGAGGCATAACATGAGGTCATGTCATCCAGTGCAACTGAACTGCTCACCATAGGAATGGTCCCCTGCAAGATGGATCATTCATTGTCCAGCTCCATTATTTTCCTGGCTGTGGGCTCTTTTCCCATTGACCTGCACATAATGCCCCTCTTCCCTCATTTAAATGCCTGCTGTCCCCAAGAATGGCACCACCAGCACAAACTGTTCTCCTGCTGTTTTACTCACTGCTCCTGACATAGTGCAGGTCTGTACTTTTCAGGCAGGGGCATCCAGACCAGCATCAGAGAGAAAGGCGCAGTTGCTGGAAGAGGCTTCACCATCCCCAGATTGTTTAAAGAAAGGAAAATATGCCGGTGCTGCTGTACTTTTAAGTAAGAGGAAGAAAGATGCTTTATCTGCCTTCCTGCAGCTTCCATTTTCTTTTTCAAGGGATTTTGGTTTCCCTGAGGAAAGCTGGACCACCCAAGGATGTAGCCAGCCACACTGTGGAGGCCATAGAGAGGAGGGTGAATATTTGCTGGCAAACACAGAGGGATGGGAGGAAGGGACAGAGGAAACAACAAGGGAAGAGATATGCTTGAAGTCATAGACAGCAGAGAGCAAACAAGCTCAGCAAATGTCCTTGATGCTGATGAAATCTTGCACCTAGGGGGAGAAGAGAAACAGTGGTGTACTGCATCTGCATGTCCACATCATCGAAATTTATGAATCTAAACACACTAACAAATTTTAAAAACAAATTTACATGCTCTTTTCATTAATCCTAAAAAATCCCTCTCTGTACATTTCTTGGACCCTTATTAATGCCCTCTGACATGCCAGTGTTGGAGTGTATTAAGAGTTTTACACCATGGCATAGAGGTCCTTCTGGGATTCACAGTGTTCTCAGCCTTCCACCTCAGGCTCCTTCATTTAAACCTCTGCATCTTTTTGCACATCTCTTAACAGATTTCCTGATGGGTTCTCAGTAAATAGGACAGGTTTTGGTTTGGCTGGCACT
>VWZN01025367.1:62890-93711 GCA_013396955.1 Regulus satrapa
TAATTATTAAAAGATTGACATTCTGACTTTGTCAGAAAATACTGCAACCAACTGAAATTCATCTAAGCTGCCATGAACCAGACATAGTCTTCATATCTGCTATGCTATTCATATCACCTTATTCTGTGAGATGTTGTGGCTTTGTAAGCCCTGAGCCATGACGCTGACAGCAGGACATCACTTTGCAGGCAGATATTTGCCATTCATTATTGAGGGAGCATCCTATTCTTTAGCACTGGATGTCAGATTTTCAGGACTAGTCTGGTGGTGGAATGAGAACCACAACAGCTCGGTGACTCCTTTGTCCTCAGGACATCATGTGTCTCTCTAATTTCAGGGTGGTACAAAGCAAATTTAAGTCAGGCAACCTAGTTCAGCTAAATATAGTCCAATTACTTATTGGAAATACTCTATGTGCTCCAATTATCTTCAGTCTTTTTAACAGATTTCTGAGTCCTTCAGGATTTGCTTCAGCATGGAACTCTGTAAATAATTAAATGTGTTGATTACATGAAAAAAATTGGATTGTAAGTACTTATTTCTGTGGTTTACTGAGAAAGGCATACTATTCTTAGGTAGGGCTGTGCAGTCCAAATGTGAAGAAATGTGTCACACATATAACTTTTTACAGCTTTTCAACCACTAGCACTGGTTTATTCATTCCTATGTTACAGATGGAACTTATATATCAAACCTGAATCCCAGTGTTCTGAGCAAAAAATCTCACCAATTGCATTACTGTAACAGAAATGAGGATTTAGCAGATTTTTCAGGTTAAGATCTTAGTTTTCTGGTTGCTATTTCAATATCATTCCTTGTGCTAATCAGGAGATATATGAAGCAGTATTAGGACAGGTTTTTTTCTTGCAATATGAGGATATCTTCTCCTAGCAAAGGGCATCTTGTTAAAGAATCACACAGGGGAGATCTGTGGATATTTTTTGTTTTTATCCCTTTCAGCTTGCCATAAAAGGTTTCAGGAAAACAGAAATGGGCAGAAAAGGAAGTTTTCTGGTTCTTGGATGTAAAGCAAGCTGTAAACAGAGAAGCAAGTGGTGGAAATCACCAGAGAGTTTGCAATTGTAAAGGACAAACTGTGCAGGTTTTAAGGAAAAATTATAGTGTGCAAAGGCTCCACCAGGACTTGCAAGGTCTCACATTAAAAACTGATAAGCCTATTTTTATGCAATATGTATTTGCAGATAAAATAATTTAAGATGTTTAAAACACTCCTGTCTGAAACAACTTTGATTTTAGCTGGGCTTGCTACTGGGAAAGAGCAAAGCTTATTAAAAACTTACTATTTCCACATAGTCCAAATTTTGTGCACATGCTTTTGTGTTTGATGACAATTAAGAAAATGGTGTTTCTTAGCTGCAGGTTCCTGCAGCTGCAGGTTTATTATGGACATGGAGTCTAGTCTAGTCTAATCTTTCTTGGCAAAAGTACAGTCTCTACCACATGGCACATCATCCCGTCCAACTTGATTTTAGAAGTTTTCCATGCTGCTGAATCCACCACTTCCATGTGGGGCTCCTGCTGGAGGCTGATTGTTCTTTCAGTGAAATTTTTTTCTTTTGCATCTGATCAGAAGCCCCCCAGGCACAATTTGTACCCAATAATGCTTGTAATTCCCATGTGACTCTTCATAAGAAAAGGAACTCCATCCTCTCTGTACCTAGGCCTTAAATACTGGAACAAGGTCTTCCTTGTCTCAAGGCTGAAGAAACCCAGTTCTCTCAGTTGCTCCTCACATGTCAGGATTCCCAGGCCTTTGATTACCTTTGTGGTCCTCTCTGGACCCTCTGCAACCTATCCACATCTCTTTTGTACAATGGGGACCAAAACTGAACACAAGATTCCAGGTGAGGCCAGACAAGCACTGAGCAGAACAGGAAACGGCTTGGTCATCTCTAGTGGCGATGCCCTTGATGCCACCCAGTCTCCCGTCACCTTTCAGTACCACAGCAGTCCACTGGTCACTCATACGGAGCTTTGTCCACCAGGATCCCAGGTCCCTTCCCACAGAGCTGCTCCCCAGATGGGCAGATCCCAGCCCATGTTGCACTTCTGGAGTACATTTTTCCATGTGTTCAACAAGGAATATCTTACACTTGTCCTTGCTGAAGTTTGTGAGGTTCTAATTAGCCCACTCTTCCAGCCTATCCAGGTCTTCTTGCAGGGTGTGCCCCAAAAAGTGTCCATTTCCTCTCGGAGTTTGTTATCTTCAGCAAATTTCATTCGATCACACTTGATCCCATCTTCCAGATAATTTATGGAGATACAAAACAGCACAGGGCACAGTATCAACCCTGAGGAACCATAATCATTGCCAGTTTGATGAGGAGCAATTTAGCAACATCCCCCAGGTGCCACCTGCCAGCCAGTTGCTCACACACTACATGAACACCACGTCCAGACCATAACACAGCCCTTTTCTAGGAGAAGGCTATGGAAAGTCATACCAAAAGCCTTGCAGAAATCCAGGTAGACAATATCCACCACTCATCCCACATCAACCAAGGAGGTTACTTTGGTATAGAGGGTAATCAGGGAGTGGATTCTTGGAAAAAATTCCCAGCACTTGCTAATTTCTCTGTCCTTCATGAAAGCTTACCATGGAATCCCTCTCAATAGAGTACTGAGTGGGAATCCCTCTCAATAGAGCACTGAAATTTGCTTTTCTAAAGTCTTGTCAAATCTAAATACTTTGCCTCAGTACTAACCTTCAGTGTGTTCAAATGAGTCCCAGAGTCCTCAATATTGTGATCACAGCAGCCATGGCTATCACCAAGTGAGACAGTACAAAGCAGATTTTCTTGGTTTGTGATTGCAAAAAGAAAATGTTATTTTTCCCTATGATTTTTGTCAGTTATCCATGGATGACAGCTCTAAAAATAGCAATAACGTTATAGAAATCATTGACCAGTCTTTCTTGTTTTTTTCCGAGCTGCTTGCAGTGTTTGTATTATAAATATCTGGAGTGGCCTCCCTTCTGCTGCTCCCTGAATTTGTCAACACCAGACAAACATTGCTGAATGTGTCTTCAAGTCTGTTCACCTCCCCAGTGTTTGCTTGTCTGAGTGCTCAACAAGTAATGTTCAGCAAACACTGATTTTAATTTGCTTATGCAGAGGAAGGAGTATGCAGCTCATACTGTGAAAATGCTTTATACTCTAGCTGTCTCATTTTTTAAACTCTTTCCCTCCTCCTATTTTCAGTTTTATGTGTTTAATGTATCAAGTATTTTTCCACATTTTAAAAGCTAAATACTCAAAAGCTTTGAGTATCTTCTTTTAATTATCTGTCTTTCTGCTTGAAATTAGTATAGAGATCATAACTAGTAATTATAAGTAGTAATATGTTTTGAGGAATATTATATAGCCAGTATTGAATTTTGCAACTTCACTGACTCCATTCATCCTGCTGCACTACATTGCACAATGTGACCATATTGAGCAGATAAATGATAGCCCACAACTATTTCACACTTCAAAGTGCTTCAGTGATCCATTGGATAAAAGTTTGAATCCACTGAAGTCCTCAATCAACTTTATGTCAAATTTCATTACAGTTAGTGTAGAGTCATATTTTTAGTAGAATGAGAAAAGAATAATTTGTGATTAAAATATTCACAAATGGCTTTGTGGACACAAGATTTCCTCTCTTGTGTTATAAAAATACTTGTACTCACTATGACATCATGTTAGAATAGTGGTACCTGTTGAACAACTCTGTTCCCACATCTGATTAATTAGTTCCATTCTCAGTGGGACTAATGGCTTTGCCTTCACTGTAATTACTACAAGCTTGCATATATGTAAGAGAGCACCATTACAGGACCCTATGAGTGTTATCAACAGCTATTTGAAACTACAAATGCACATGAAATATTATACAAACCTTTTAGCTTATTTTAAAAACCTGTTGGAGAATGGTGTGTGCAATCTTAGTTTATACATGGTATGGCCTGTATTCCTTAGTCTATATGTAGTCAATCATAATATAATTTAGAAATTTTTATGACTGAGATCAAATGACACTGAATCTGTCACTGTAAAAGTGCATATGAAAACAAAATCCAGATTTTACCCCAAGTCCCTGATTCAGATTTGGGTCTGTCCCCTTTTGCTGTGCTAGACATGTTTGCTCAGCCACAGAGATGCTAAATTGAGAAGAAGTTGAATAATGTTCCTTTCAGTCATAAATCAAACAAAAAATGTGAAACATGTTACAGCTTTAGAAATTAACCCAGATTAACTCAGATCACATACATCTGAGATTTAATAACGGTACACCTTTTGGAAAGAAACTCCCTATTTGCTGCCTTACACCCCTAATTTCCAGACCCCTACAGGTGGTACATGTATTTGTGTACATAACCTGATGTGGTGTATGTGAGATCTGTTTTGTTACAAGTTTTCCCTGAGACATGCCTCTGCACAGACAACAGGTGCATGTAGACTTTTCAGGAATTCTTTGAGTGTTAGGAATTCCAGCTAATGAGGAAATGGTCCCATGTAACTTTAGCATATATTTTTCCCTGCTGACCATCATATAGGTCTCTCCAGATAGTCCCAAGTCTGTTTATCATTAATTTATTTCTTTCATAATCAAACTGTTCTTCCCAAACAGCAGGTCTTTCATGTTCTGTAAGAGCATTTGCTTCAGAGGGCGAAGGGCATATCAGTCACTTGTTAATAACAAGGTCAGACCACTTCCAATCCCACGGTCTGCTGCCGCAGCTCAGCTTGGTGGCCATGAGGAAAAGGAGCCACAAGAGTCACTGTTCTTACTCTAGCAGACAGATGGGACTTTAGGGTCTTCCCTGCACCCCTGAATCACTACAGGCATTTCTCTCTCTCCTCTTAGGAACCACATACTTCACATTTTCCCTGTATAAATAACTGCTCAGGCCCTTTTTTCAAAGAGCCTTTATTAAACCACCAACTATTTGCTGTCAAGACATTTAGGATGAAATCATTGTGTTAAACAAATAAACGCAGCTTCATACAGATCTCTGCTCTGGGAGCAGAATAAGAAAATAATTTCTGTCTGCTCTCCACAAAAGCGGCTGGAAAGGCTGAAAGAAAAATATTATTTTTACTTCATTGTGTGAAATATCGCTTTGGAGGATCTGTTGCGTTGAGCGTTTGAAGAGTTTTTGCTGGCAGGTTTCAAGGGTCCCCTGGGTTGACCCCCTGGGATTGTTTTCTTCATTAATAAACTTTGCATGATGTGTGTTAAAAGGAACATTTTGTTTGCTTTGTAAATAAGGGATGTCAAACAAGAAGCAGAAGCCTCACAGACACTAGATGAGGTGCTCTTCAAGGGCAGGAGATGCTTGTGTGGAAAAATAAAAGTCTCAGAGAAGTCGAGAGTAATGTGACTGCCCTATTCAAGCTGAGGCATTGCTGTGGAAACTATTCTGCCTGTGAACCCAAATGAGATTGCTTCTTTGCAAATTCCAGAGAGAAGGAGCCACACTGTGCCTTAAAGCAGCAGGAGGGATACATACTTTGGAAGGCAAGTGCAGGAACATCTACCCGAAGCTGGCCAAAGCGGGCAAGATGGCAGAGCAGGCACTGCCATCACCGTGTGGAATAAGCATTTTGGCAGTTCTGCAAGCAGCCCCAAGGAGAGGGACTGAACAGCATTTCTGCACCAACATTCAACATCTGACGCTGCTGTGGAAATTACTGTGGTAAAGCTTTTGACCAGATTTAAGGCAATGATTCGCAAAAAAGCAATCGGCCTTTTGCTAGTCCTGGGGTTTTCTCTCCTATCACAAAGCAGAAGTGAAAATAGTCTGATGTTTATTGGTGTTAATTTTTCTTCTGCCTGCCTCCTTGCCTGTATTGCCACTCAACTCTCCCACTGCTTCTGAACCTATTTATTTTGCATCTGTTGTTGCCTGCCCCCTTGAAGAACCTTAATGAACCTTATAAAACAATTTATCTCCTGTCATTCACAGCTAGAGTATCTGAAATGCGTGAGAAATGCCATAGCCAGGAAATAAAAATGTCCCCAATGTCACTTTGGGTCCTGTTTCAGGCAGGGGTAGAAGCAGGCAGACAGACTATGAGACCCCTGCTAGGCATTGGATGGACCAAGCCTCTCAGCTACTTTACCAACCTGCACATATTCCTATAGTGTCCCATTCCACTGGCTGTCATCACAAGGGGAAAAAAAAATACCCAGACTGCTTCAAACTTGTTTACATTAGGAAGAGAACAGTCAAGCACTCTGTTTAAGAGCTGAAGGAAGATCGATTCTCTAACTTCATTGATCCAGGAGAGGAAACATTTCAGTATCCAATAATCCTTGAATGAAATTTCAGCTGACAGAATCCTACTTACATTTACCATTTCGTGCAAAGCTGTGCAGTGCAGTTCCCACAGCTAAGCCTCAGGCCAGCTTTAGAAGCAATTCTAAAACAAACATGAAATTAACAATATTACCTTTTTCTTAATCTGTATTATATCTTTATTACTGAAATATTTACCATATGTAGGTCACATACCATGCAGTCAGTGTGCTCACTAAGCTGATTTCAGAGCTATGTCAATAACGGAAAGAAAAATATTTAATTTGTCTAAAATAAATAAATATGTTGCTTCAATATTTTTTTGTCACAAAAACAGTGAAATGCAAACAATTTTTGAAGAGGTGAAGCGAGTGCAGATTCTTAAGAGTCACTGTAACTCGTAATAGTGACAAAGAGAATTTCAGCTAATTTAATTGACCAATAGGCGTAAACAATGGAAGGATGCCTACCAAAAATTATAACAGAAAGAAAACTGGTTTTGAAGCAATATGCAGGGGATTTAGAATGGTGAAATAAATTTTTAAAATCTAGTTCACCTTTGGAAATCTGACTATGTACTTCTCATCTTACAAGCTCTCTGCCTGGAGTTGTTTTCTTAGAGTTACTGTCACTCTTAAAATTTTTTTGTGCAACGGATACAATTCATTAAGAACTTGCTCTGTGTACTGGTTATGCCATATATAGTCTTTCTATGTACAAATGTTGCTATTTTGATTTTGCATCCGAGTTCCTCTTTACTGATTCTTTATTCTCTTTATTATAAGATCTTAAGAAATCTTATTTTGATTCACAAAATTTGCTTGGTCTTAAGAGTAAACAAGCTGAGTATCTGGTCTGAGTTAACTGCTGAGTTGCACTAGCAGCTATTTATACAGCTTGTGAGTTTGCATAAGGGCAGGACATTTTCATCAATCGGATGGATTAGAAAGCTGTCCCACTTTTTTCCAGGTTTGGGTACTTAGTTGCAATACAGATCAAGTAATTTTTTATCAAGTGCTAATTTTTACTGAATTTATGGATTATATGAAATTACTATTTTAATCTCAATCTTTTCTAGACAGAAGACATCTGCTGAACTGGTGGCCCTGATGGCAACCGTATCAGAGATCCTAAAAACGGCATGAAAATGGAAATTGAGGTGATCCATTTGAAAGACAAAAGGTCTGATCAAATAGCAGTATGTAAAAAAATCCCCACATATCATTCATACACACATGAATTAGAGGAAGTAAAGTTTTGTCCAGGTTATGTCAAGACTTAAAAGCACTAAATGTGGAAACATCCTGAAATTACATTCAAGTATTTTTAAAATAAAGTATAATTTACACTGGTATCCCCAAAAACCAAAGCTACACATAATGACAAGTAATTGTCCTATTAGTAGTAAAGAAAAAAGTAAAAATCCTGATGCACTGCTTTATGAAGTTTTAGTGGTGGGGTACTGTGATACACAACTTTTAGAGCCTTCAGCTTCAAACAACAAGACATTTATCGTGGTTCTACATGGATTTTTGGTGATAAAGATCCAAGGTTTGTATGGTGACAGTGCTAGGGACAGCTCTTCTTTCCACGTGGATGGTATTCAGCACACACTTTCAAACCAATCAGAAAGATTAGCATTCAAATTACCTCTAAGTACATAAAGACCATATCTTACAGATGTTTGGATAACCCCTTTTAAAAATTAAGATTCCTCTGTGAACCCCTCTGGGTAGGCTGTTCACTAGCCTTGGAGTTAATTAATTGTTCAATCTATCTTCTTTGCTCAAGTTAGTGCACTTTTTCACATTCTGTCCCCAGTGGACATAGAAAATAATTGATCACTGTCCTCTTCATAACAACTTTTTACATATTGGGAAATTGTTATCCCTTCCTCCCCCTCCCCTTGAGCCTCATGCTTAGTCTTCTCTTTTCTAGACTAAACAAACCCAGTTCTTTCAACCTTTTCTTGTAGGTCATGTTTTCTAAACCTCTGATCATTCTAGCTGCTCTCCTTTGCACTCTCTTCAATTTGTCTACATCTTTCTTGAAGTGTGGTTCCCAAAGCTGTACAAAGCACATCAGCTGAGGCCTCACCCACGTAGCCTAAAGCAGAACTCTTTTTTCACTGGTAAGACATTCCAGGTGAACCACCAAAGAATAATATTTGCTTTCATCCTAACACTGCACCAGCAAGTCATGGTATTGTGATTACTTATGACCTCCAGATCATGTCCTACAATACTGCTGCAGTCATAATCTTTCTTATCTTGTTTCTGATTATTTAGATTCTTCTTAACCCACCTAACATATTTCTCCTTTATTTCATCTTGAAGACTAAAGGCCATCTCTTCTATTTACCAAGACCATAGTTTATTCTGATCATATCCTGCAAAGAATGCACGATCCCAGCTGCCATAGTTCACACAGACTGTTGCATGCTGTGGTCTGTGAGCTGTTACTGTCCCAGGACAGTGTGGCTGTGCCATGTCTTTATTTGCAATGACATGTGTGCCAGTCCCCAGTCCTCACTGAGCACACAGAGAGGGAAGTTTTGCCTGCCTCACACATTCACCACAATGGGTGTGCTATTGAAAGCAACTCAAAGAGCAAATTCAGCCTCAGTTCCTCTAGTCAGGGAGCCCCTCTGAGAGCACAACTCTCTTGCTTGAGTGCATCCGGTATGACACCAAGTGGGAATCAAATCTACCCTACATATGTATTTTCTTTGAACTAGAATAGTCTTCTTTCAGGGTGACGTCATCCCCTGGACCACTTTGCCTCATACTTTATCTTCTGAAACCTGATGAACTGGTTCTTTCAGTTTAATGTTTTACTTTTTTGAAATGTAATATGGTTATTCTTTCTACCTGTTCAGCCTTCATTTTTCTTCCTATTGTCAATTTTCCTCTGCCTTCAGGTTGTCATGATATTTTCCAAGAACCAGTGTATCTCCCCCACAGCTGTCCTTTTCCTTGAAACATTTTCTGAGAACAACTTGATATTTTTAACACATTCTGGATACACAACGGACCATTTTTCACTTTTGCAAGAGAAAAGCAAGCTCTGCTGAAACTGTCCATTAGATACTTCTGTACTGAAGGATTTGGGGTTGTATATTTTATGATTTTCACCTCACCATCCAGTAGGATGATTTGTAATCCAACCTTGCCAAATCTTGCTAGCCTCAGACATAGCCAACAGTGCTACTTCAAGCATATCTCTGAAATTTCAAAATAATTACATAAGCAGTATTTAGGTTCTTACATCAATATGTAATAGCACTTAGAGTTGCATTTTCAAAAAAAACCTAGAAAAGAATATAAATAAATCCACAAATTTAAAATAAAAGTAAATAACACAGCTTTTACAAAACTGGTGGTGAAACTTGCTTTGACATGGTCCTCAGATTCTTGGTATTTGTCTGGAGAGGCATCAGCAAATTGTTTTGCTATGGTACTTCATTTTTCTCATCTCGTGTTTCTTTCCCCCCATTCATTATCTGCTTCCAAATTTTTTCCTGGATCTCTATTTCTGAGTTTTGTTCATTTGAAGTTCCTCTCAGTAGTTTCCTTCAAAGCCAGTGGAAGTCCAGGCCCCAGAGAAAGTTTTTCAGTAGAGTGATCCCATGTCTGACTAATTCTCCTTTGCAACATACAGTCTGGTATCTAAGGAAGCCAAAATTCTTCTGTCAGCACTCTGTGTAGCCAAGTATTCTCCTTTAGCCCCGGCTATTATAATCTCTGGGATCACATTCAGACCTTTTGTCCTTAACCTGCCTGAGCTGGGCAGCTGCTGGTGATGCGGATCCAGTAAGTCAACCAAAGTCTTCCCTCCCCCATCCTCCAGCTTCTCTCTACCTGGTTCTGGTTATTCCAAGCTGCATTTCTTCTCTGAGCCACTACTGCCCACTCTTGCCATTCCTCAGCTGTGCACAAGAGCAGGGGCCTCCTGAGGTGGTCCTGGCAGCAGATGGTCCCTTTGCATGTCCCTGCCCGGCCAAGGGCTCTCCTGGCTCCCCTGTCAAATCCACCTCTTCCATGTCACCTTGCCATACTCTGTTCCCCCATGGATGGCTGCCACAGCCTGTCTGCTCACATGTCTTCTGGTCTGAACACCTCAAAAGACATTGGAGATTTTTTCCAGCAATGGGTGACAGGAGGAGACAAATCAGTGATGTAATTATTGCCATAACTCACCTGGTAAATTAGGAGCTGGATTAGAAACAGAACTAGTGACCTTATTCTAGTCAGGAGCTTCCAGTCATGTCTGAGTTATGGAACATCTGCAGAGGTCTGGAGGGTCTCTTAACTCTCCCATAGATTAGAAAATAATATTTGGCCTGCTCCTGATGCAGATAGTCCAAGTGATTTGTTCTGGGTCACTCAGCAGAAAATTTCCATTGCTCCTAAGGATTACCAGGCCAGACTCTGCTGCTTTCCAGGTTCAAAAATTTTTAGTTACGTCTCTAATGTTTGGGTTTTAAAAATTGCTTGGTTTGCAGAACATGGCATATTTTAGAACATTGTTGCTGTGACATTTCTTTGACACAATAGATTTTATAATTACCAGCTTTGTTCAATGACTGGTTCTGTGCTCTTTGAGGAGGTCTGTTCATTCCTCTATATGACTTTAGTCTTATAAAAAGGATGTATTACTGCAGAATAAAAATCAAGTTTTGGAACTTTTTAGTTCAAAGCCATATACAAAAGACATTTTCCTTCTTTTTTTTTTTAGTTTTTGATTTTTAATAATGGACTCTTTCCATTTGATGTGTTCTTGACATAGCCTGTTTGAACCCTTGGTATTTGAAACAGCTTGCTGATGTTTTCTTAAATTACATCCTCTTGTGGGTATGTAGAATACTGAAGTTATTACAAATAAATAAACAGAATTTCTCTTCATGATGTAAACCAGCTTTGAATGAAGTCATTGCATGGAAGTTTGACTTGGATTGCTTCTGAAAATTTGCTCAGACCCAAGGCAAAGTTCTGCTTTTCCTCTGTGTGCTGCAAAAATTGGTGAGCAGCTGTTCTAAGTCAAATGAGGGGAGCAAACCCCTGTTGCTTAATGCCTTGTTTTAATTTCCAGTGGGAAACCAAGTATCAGAAAGTCTGTACTCTCCAATCCCTTTTCCTTCATTCACTTTTTCCAAGTAGTATTCTCCTGAGCAAGTTTTACAGTTAAGTGTGGTTGAAAGATATCTGAATTTCCCTTCTCTCTTGTGTTAGGCATCTTATCTCATCAGGCAATGCAGTGGGCCTCAAGCTTCCCCCTGTTAGTGGATTTGGCACCAATATTGAATGACCTGTTCCATTTTGAGCTGAACCACAAAGGTTGTGACACCAGCAGAGAGCACAGCTCAGACTCTGCTGTGAGACAAGAGACATGAACAAGCAATGCTATGAAATTATGCCTACACTCTACTTGATTCTCTCCCCATTCATCCTACTCTGGTCCTCTGCTCCTGCACAGAGCTGTGGATAGCCTTTAGGACACTGAGAGAAAAATTAGACCTTCTATGGTCTCCTGCAAGGATTGAAATCTGAACCTCTATCACTTCAATGACAGTTTGCTCCAGTGCACTATGGGGAGATGCCAAAAAAAGTTTTGTTGATCATTTGTAGATTCAGGAGATAAGTTTAGTCTTAGCACAAAGCTGCACAATTCTTCAACTAGCATCTGGAGCTCTGATCATGTATATATATCATTTTGTCTTTTCATTTTTAGTGCAGTTTTCACAAATACCCATCAACAACCCAAACACTCAAACAGATATGAATCATTTTACGTGTCAAGCATGTCAAACAAAATGTTTGCAGTGTGCTCTTTAACTGTTCCATTAGCTATACTAATAACTTAGCAATGCAAGCAATAAATGCAGAAATAAATCTTGTAATGCTGAGGACAATGGCCAGGACAACCTGCTCTCAATTCTACTGAAAGACAGATTATGACACTGGACTTGTAGATTATGTTTTAAATGATATTGCTATCTGAAAAGCTCTGTGGAAGCACTGAGTTTGCTTATGGAGTGGGGTACTACCTTGTCTCTTGACCACAATTAACAAGTATCTGGCCACAAACTTCACAGGAATGAAATAATGAATTTCATTAATGAAATGAAAAATTCCTTAAGGAATTTTTAATGAAATTCATTAAAAATGAGAATAAGATGTCAGGACCTGAAAGTTTCTAAATTAAATTCTAGTTATATTACATGGTACAGCTTGAATCAAAAAGAACAGTCTGTTAATAGGTGAAAGCCTATATAAGTATGACACTTAGTACTGTTACTGAGATCTAAGTGCTATTTGCTCCTTCTCAGTTGATAAAGTTCTTTAGTAAGGTGGCTGCCAGAGGGCAGTCACTCAGCTTCCCCAAAGTCTGAGCACTCACATCATCACATTCCCCAGTTCTATGGGCAGATGTTTGCACTGGTTGGGGAGGGATACTTCATTCCTACCCCTCTCTCCCCCTACCCTGGAAACTATAAGCTGAAAATCAAAATATTGGCAGGTATTTCTTTATATCTGGAAATGCTGTCACCACAGCCTCTGGCAGAGCTTCCAAGACCACTCCTCTACTTCTCCCAGTAAGATGGGGAGATGTCCCACCTCATCCTGCTCTGTGGGATGGAGGTCAGTCAAGCAGCACATTTTGTCAGATTGAGCGTAGCCAGACATCCTGACTGAGATCAGGAGAGCTGCTACATTCAGGTTCCAACCACAGCTCCCATGAAACTTTGTGGCAGCATTTCAGTGTGGAAATACTTCCATTTTCAGACGTTAGAGGATAGAGTATGGGATGGGAAAAGCTTGTTTAAAAACTGATACTGTGCACAGAAAACCAATACTTAAACAAATAATTCATTTAGCTGCACACCGATTTTCTGTCAGTAAAGAGTTTCAAAATGTGCCTAATCCCTAGTCAAGTCTACAATTCATACTGAGCTATTTTATTACTCTAAGTGCCTCTGAATCAGTTAGCCCTGCTGTTTTCTCTTCCTCCACATAAGGTAGAGATTTGTTCATCTCGTGGGATGCTCAGTCAGTCCTTGGCTCCCCACACTGACAGCCAAGTTACAGTTTCAGCTCTACAAAACACTGTTTATATAAGATCTAGAGAGAAAAGACACCTATGAAAAAAGAAAAATAATTATATTTGTTTGTGTTATAGAAGCCCTCCGCAGTCCCATTCACAGTTGGGCCCCAGTACATAGCACAGGGTAAGATCATAGTCGTAGTCAAAGCTGCTTGCAATCTAATTAAGACAAGATGTAACACACTGATGCAAAAAAATGGTTGAAAAGGGGGTCAACAATGGGGGAAGCATTCATTCCTTAAGAGGAGAAAAAAATTAGGGTGTTTTGCTAATTGCCTAATTCCAGCATCTGGGGCTTGAAAAATCTTACAGAATATACCAAAATCAACAAATAATCACGAATTTGCAATAAATCTTGAGAGCAAGTAAAGGGACTTGACATTTTCTGCTTGGAGTTTTTGTTGTTTTTTTCCACTTTTCACGGGTCCTTCACATTTGTGCCTTTAAGTGAAAAGTGAGTAAGCACAAGCAACATCAGGCCATATTTTAGAGTGTCATTTACACTGCAATTGTCTGCCCCAGCAACTAGCTTTTAAGATAGGCTCTGGAAGGCAAAGATGTTTTTGGGAATCATTGTTGAGAAAGCCTTAAAAACTTGTATGTTGCATACAGTCTAGACAAATCAGCTCCCTGAACCAGTAAGTACACAGCTGAAAGAACAGATCAGAGGTATGGATCTACTTTTTTAACTGAATGAGAAGGTTAATCTAAAAGTTGTTTGTAAACCTTTGTGTTTCAGTATTAATTACTTCCTGATTAAGTCTTTTTGTACATACTCAAGTACTGCATTTATATCAAAGTTCTAGCAACTCCCTTTATCTTCACCTGTCCTGTTCACTCCCATTATTTTCTAGACATTGACCAAATTTCTGGAAGGATGTTTCTTGGAAGGATGTACTGTACAGTTTCCTATTCAATTGAGTGTAAAAACTCTTCTTTAACACATGCAGAGTGCAGCCAGTAGGAATACGAGTGTGCAGGATGTTTTATATCAATCAGAATCATGGTTATGGGTTATGATGTCAGACAGAAATGTGGTAAAAGTGACAACATGCTCTCCCAGTCTACTGTTAGGATGTACTGATGTAGTACTGACATATTGGCATGCTCAGTAGGAGTAGTTTTGGTTACTGTTTGGAATCTACCTGTAAAACAAAAGTGCCTGGCAGAAGCAGAAGGCAATGGCGATTCAGTCTGCAACACTCCTCTCTCTAAATTTTGGTACTCAGAGAGTTACAATTCTGTTTGAAAGAGTTCAACAAAAACAACCTTTTCTTTAAAAAACATTCCAGAGTAGTAACTAGGGGAAAAAAAATCAGCAAAAGATTCTTCATCGTGGTCCATTCAGTGATTGTTAGTGGTGAAAGCTGGAAGAAGAAATTCAAAACTGTCAATTTTTCAATAAGTTTTTGACTGAAAATTTATACCTTAGAAGGAGCATGCTGAAATCTCAACACCTTCACGTGATATAGTCTTGAAAATGGGTAAATATATTGAGTTTTAGAAATGTTCACAAAATTTTGCAGCTGCTACAGCTGGTATTTAGAACTGTTACAAGCAGGCATATTTAGATTATCAATCAGCCATTTGTAAAGTACTGCAGTAACTAAATTGCAGCTCAGCCAGCCTAGCCTGAGAGTACCAGTCTCCACATCTAATAATTTCAACATCATTCTTAGAATTGCATAGTTCTAAATACCCCTCAAAACTTTACTCCAACCTAGTCTAATTGTTCAGAAAATATAATCCTTCAGAAACAGTACTGAGTTAATACTGCGATAGGATAAAAAGGGATATTCATGATGTGATTAGAATGGACTGTCAGTCTGACAAACCATGAACATGAAATACAAACTGCTTGTGATCATTTAACTCCTTACAACACAGTGTCCCTAAACTAGGCTGTTCACTCAATTTCTGTGTTAAAGCAACTACTTCTTGCTCATGAACAATTTTAGAGAAAAGTAAACATAAAGGTGTTATAGTTCTTCATTTTCTGCCCTGAGTTTATGTAGTATTGCTGCATGTTGTTGAAAAATCTGCCATGTTCCACCCTACCACTGGATGTATTTCAAAAGTAATTTAACTAGTTGTTAAAGTATACAAGGAGCACCCACACAGCAAAAACTTGTTCACGCAGTTATTTCAAACTATTTCTCTGTTCTAGTGGACAAGATTTTTTTGTACAATGACTATTCACATTTTTCTACACTTAATAGCTTTGCTCTTTAGAATAATTGCACCATTCCTCTTAGTCAGGAATGTAAAATGTTAAAACATGACCACAGAGGCTGCCCGCTCCTGAGCTGTGAACCTGCTGCTCTCTGTACCTATTTTGATTTCTGTTTCTTAGTCAAATCCCAATGACATGTCCCTCGTGTGGCTCTGTAGGGCTTCCAAGCTTGCAAAGCTAGCATGAGAGGAATCAGAAAGCAGGTCTACCCATTTGTTGCTTGTAGAAACTATATCCAGTAGAAATGAGCTAGTGATCTAAAATCTTTTGCACATTGGCAGTCAAGAAGAGTTNTGAAGGAGAAGAAATAGGAGATGGGCAGCCCTCTTCTAATCAGGCACTCCATGTTCCATCAAGTTTCTCCAGATGAAAAATTGCTCCCACTGGCATTGGGACCTGCCCATGGACTGAAGGCGCCCTTCAGAGAAGTGGTAATGAGGAAGTGCTTGGGGAATATGAGAAAATACGTTTGTTGAATAGGTCATCCATTTTACAAATACAAGCAATGTAAACAGGGGAGTTTCTAGAAGAGTCATGGTGAGGAGACCAAAACTATCACGGAAAGTGCTTGCTTAATGATTCTGGTGCATGGCCAACAAAAAAACCCAGAAGGTCATGCCCTTTCCAGAGGTGCAGGGTGCAAGCTAGTGCTGGAGGAGAGCACTGTATCCACTGGTATAAAATAGTCTCCCACCAGCTACTCTGATTCATAGGAACTGTAGAAGTGCAAGACCACTTCAAAACCAAGGAGATAAAAACCAAGCTTTATGCCTCTTGTATCTCCATCTTCCATGATGAAATGAACCATGAATTCTGCACACTTCCCTCTTAGAACCTCTAGATTTTCATCTAAATATTAAAAGGATCTCCAGGTCCAGAGACCAGCCAAGACTTTCTTTGTTTACAGCTACCCATCTGCTTTGTTAGCCACAGACTGGTTATCTGTCATCTTTTCACATTTTGTTTATGGATATTACAAAGTAAATTAAGGAGACAATTGTCTCTTTTATGCAGCTAGTTTCAAATATTTGGGTCTATTGCTTGCACTACCTACTCATCAGCTGGCATCAAAAAAGAGAAAGTACGCCTGCAATTTTCTATGGAAATAAAGGAAAATATATACAGATAGCCCTGTAAAGCAAGGAAAAAACCCCCTGTAGCTTCTTCCTCATTAAAGCGTAATCTTTATTTGTAATATAGATATCAAAGAATAAACAGAAGTACTCAGTTCATGTAGACAAGGGCTCATATTCTTCTAACAAAAAAGGCTATCTGCACCCAGCTCAGAGAAGCCCTTATTACACATCTGTTCAGATGCCACTGGTTGCACATCAGGATGTCTTTCAGCCTGAAGGCTGGTGCTCTCTTGAGTGGGGGGCCACAGCCAGAACTGTCCTGGGCTTCCCACATCGAAGTGGTTAAGCAGGGGGAGCCAGGCTCCAAGCCTGGCAGTCACACTCCCTTTCCAGAGAAGATAAAAGCAGCAGAGGAGAGTTACAGCACAACCGCAGCATCTCAGCTGTTAAACAGTACTCAAACAAAATGTGTTTCTGGTTAGTTTAAGGAAGGATAAACAAGATTTAATATCTGGCAATGAACACAAGTTGTTTTTTTCTTGCGCTGTTAATGATATTTGGATTCATTCATATTCGTGTAGCTTCCACTCACGTAAGACTCCATTCCATTTCCTAATTTTCCATCTTTTTTATTTCCTAAAACATGAGTTGTTGAGCTAATGAATTAAAACACTCTGAGGTTTGGTTTTGGCTCTGTGTGCATCTGTGCTCTTTTACTACCATAATTCAATGTGACAAGTTTATTGTCCTAACAAACACTAGCACCTATTGTAGAACTATAATAAAAAAAGAAAGATTGCCTTAAGCAGCACATTTTCTTCAGAGAAGACCAAATACTACCTATTGACATTTTGTTTTCCTCACATCATGTTCTTCTTTTCATTCCATAGTGGTCACTAAACATGCAAGTCTGTAGGCAAAGTGGACTAGATTAGACTTTAAGGATCAGCCTCTGCAATGAGCTGGATCAGATGGAATTCATTCTTATTAGCTTTCAGCTGATACTTATGAGCCTGAACTCAGGACTTCGTTTGTGCAAGGCACATTAAACACTGTGAATGCAACCCCTGCCCCAAGGAGCTTGCAGCTCAAAAAGACAAGTATGCAAAGATAAGACAGATTTTTAAAAAAGCCTAAGACTTTGCAAAAAGAAAGTCAAGACCAGCCTTTGCTAAATCAATGTGCAAAAAGCCAACACAAATGAGAGGTCGATTTCTCCACAAGAACCAGCTTAAATGTCTCTATACAAATCAGCCACATCCAGTACAAGGCTAGCCCTCCAGATGAATGCCTGTCCAAAAAAATACAAACCCCCACAGATCTACAGCTAAGTAAATAAACTACAATGACCCAAAATAAAATGTGAAACACTCTGTATTTCAAGGCTCACAAAACAAGATTTTAATGATGCATATGGTCCTTATTTTACCCATAAGGGTTCTTTGATATATAGTGGCAAGACTTTAATTCATTGACAGAATAACATGTTCATGTAACCCATTCTATTGCTAATGAAATAATCAAGCCTTCTCTCCTTGTATCTCTTTGAAAGGCTGTATTCAATAGCAGGTCTTGGAATATTTTACCAGCAGAAGGATGACACAAGAGCAACACACAGAAACTAAAGAGGAGAGACTAAAGAGAGCTTGTTCCCTGTTTGTAAAAACAAACAAACAAACAAACAAAACATTTAAAAATTTGTATTTCTGCAGGGAAATTCTAATTCACTATGGGTCTGAGTCAGCACCGGAAACAAGGCAGTTACCCACCACAGAAGATTCCATCAGGAGAAAAGGTGCTCCCTTCTAAGCTATTCATGCTGGTGGTGCAAGTGCCCTGGCCAGGTGGACTTCCTGCTGAAGCAGGATTTTTGATTTGGGTCAGGGCTGGTGGCAAGCGCGTCACAAAAGCACTTTTTCCTGTTTCCTTCAGTCCTCTCCTTCCTCAAAGCATAGCAAAAACATGACCTGAGGTCTCTAGGACCTGATGCCCTTGTTCTACTCCTCGATCTTGCTGTGGCAGAAGCGGCCAGACCCCAGTCGGGTCCACTCCTTCATCTGCGGACTGAATCCTGGCTACACTACCGAGAAGTGTCAGGCTGCCATTCAGGGATAAACTGGGGAAAGCCTCGATGGGGTGGAAACACTGGTCTCTTCTCTTTGAAACTTGTTATTTCCATGCAGTTGAGTGTTTAAGAATCTGACTGAGATTTTTACTCACTTTAAAAAAGATTTTCACTTTTTACTATTGTGAAAAATTTCTGTATCATCAAGTGGTAGAGGTATGGCCTTTTCTTAAAATATTAGACATTATTTCTTACATTAATTGAGGCATAGTGAATTGGTGAATGTAACAAATTCTATTGCCTTCAGCATCCAAACTGACTGCATTAAGCACTGAAGGAGCCAATCTGATACTAATTTCATGTTTTATTATATTTTGTCCAAAATGGTTACACAAAGAGAGCAGGCATCTGTTTAGAGCATCTTGGGCACTGTTCGGAGAATCTATATTTCACTCAGCTTTCATTCCTGATTTAAATAAATTACTGCACAGGGAAGGGACAGAGGAAACAGACACAGGTATATACGATGCATGTGTTAAATACATATAATTTCCTTAATGGAAAGAGAGTGGTGGGGATTGCAACTTTCAAAGCTTCCCACTTAGCCTGCTTTTTCTGCCCCAGTCTAGCTAAAGAGGCTGCACAACCACAGTTGTTTGGTACAGTGAGATACCACGTGTCATCCAAGGAAGAGGAGGGCAATGTCCCTGGAAAATTCAAACTCATCCCATGCTCTACTCTATCAGACAGACCAAGAGGTTCCACGTTCAGCCCTCCAGGACACTATGGTGGAGCAGATCCCCACCTGCAGCATGCAAATGAAAGGAACCCAGGGGCAGGAGGGGAGCAGTAGCTAATTAAACTTTTCAGTAGGAATAAAATTTGGCAGATCCACATGCAAAGCTAAAAATCCCTGATTAAATTTAGGAGTGCAGGGGAAGAAAAATCCTGTTCTTCTCAGTGTTGGTGAGGACCAGCATGGCACTCAGCTCACAGAGTTCTCACTGTATGTGAAAGTAAAAAAACCCTAAAATAAAAAAACTATTGCTATTTTGTTTGCAACTAGACTTAGAAAAAGAAAGGCATGAAATATGAGGTATTTACTGCATTTGTCAATTACTAAGAGAAACAGAAACATATCTTTCACTAATACAATGTTTTAGCTGAAGCACTTAGCATTGCATTTTAATAGATCTGTGCATACCTCTTTATTTCCAGGCAAAGAGTGAGGACAGAGACAAATTTTTTGTATGCAGCAATTTCCATGGTGGAAGTTTGCTATTGGGACTTGCAGCTAACATATTGAAATATATTAATAGGGTTTAAGGCTTCCATTCATCTTCATTAAAACCAGTTTGAGTCTGAAAGCTGACTTGAGGATAATTTTTCATATCAGGAATGAGAAGACAGAGGTTTCACCCCGGCTCTTCAGCTGACTTAAGCAGTGATTTCAGACAATTCCCATCAGTTTGGAAGACAAAAAGTAAATTTAATAGCACGTATCTCTCTACAAAGTAGCCTGACATGTCTTTAAGAAAGTCTGTGAAGGAGTAAGAGTACCCTAGGTGAACAAATTTCTATTTTCTAATGATTAAGAGTCTGAGTGGATGGACCTTCATATACCTAATCCATTCTGCAAGATTTATACTCTGGGAAACTGTCTACAGCTCTTTAAAAAATNTCTTAAAAAACTAAATACTTTGCAAAAACATGTAAGTCAGTACAATAATGTCAAATTTTGTGTCAGAAAATACTTGGGAAATCATACCTTTCCTGCATTTTAAAAAAAAATTGATATGTATCCTCACAGTGTTATGCATACAGGCAGAACAGTGCAGCATAATCCTGCTGGATAAAGCTTTAGAAGAGAAGTTATTTCCTTGTGGCTTCATCTTTTTCCCTTCCTGTCCTGCTGTGTTCCTGGGACCATTTAGAATCTCTGGGCGGGAAAGCAACATGAAGGAAAACACAGAATAGGACACCTCAAAACCCAGGGATCATGCTGAGCTGCCACAGGTAGTGGTGTGGGCTTGGGAGTCTGCTGGGAGAGGATGCAGCTGAGGGGGAAGTTGCCTCTGTGACCACCTTTAGGCACTGAAGCTCTCTGGTTCTCAACAAAGTGGAAAGACTGTGCAGTTCTTTTTTCAGCTTTCAAATAGTCCATGGATAAGTGAGGCTGGGAAACAGGCACCCAGCAGAGACCATAAATAAACACTTTGTCCCAAAACTCTGACTTAGTGATCTTTTTTGGAAGAGGGCAACAGGATATTGCATTTTTGTTCTGCCAGAGTACCACAATGTGCACAAGTACTGCAGTATTCTGCTCTAATTTCTGTGGTGTAGATAACCCCTCAGCTACAGACTTCACTGTTTCAACACCTTTGCTGGTGCTCAGCAAATCCTGCAAGACTTATTAAATCTTACGGGAACATCAAGCAAAGTAAGACTGGAGTAAAAGTATCTTGAAATGGTCTGAAGTTAAAGGGATTTCTATTTTCTCTCTCCAGTTGGAAGGGAGCTCTTGGAACAATGCACCTCTTAATGTCCTGAAAATTTTCTGTCTCTGTTTTTTCTCCATAAAATGCATGTAATGATACATGCTTCCCTTGGTAAATGCTGTGAAATCAACACATGAAAATGCTATATGAAACTTGGGTAATTTTTATTTGTAGTATTACTGCTGTTGTTCATCCATTTACTCTGAAACTACAATTACCATGCAAGGACATCAAGCAAAAAATCTTGCTACAAAAACATGAATGTGTGAATAAACACCATAAAGAATATTCACACGCTCTCAGTTAAGCAAAATACCTTGTAGAATTAGGTCAGACTCTTCAGACAACGCTTGCAAAATTCAGGCCCCAACTTTTATTAATTCACCGTTTGAACAAAACTCAGTTTTGATTTCAACTGATTTTCAGCAATGCTGTGAAAAAAACCAAAACACCTTCTCAGGGATTATGCCTGAGTAGGAGTTTTGAACAGGTTTGGGGCAATATTCAATGAACTGTAACTAATCATTTTCATCTTATCGCCTACAGAGTCATTGCATTGGAATGATGTTTGGCTAATTTTCCAAAGGACACGTTTACTATGGATTGTTCTATATCGCTGTCAGGAATGACAGTGAGCCAAAACATACTCTGCCAAGGGAAGTGTTTGGTTGATGAAATTATAAATAAGTCATCAACCAAAAGTCTGTTAAAATGAATCATCATTAAATGTTTCTCTAAATACAGTGTTTAATATCAAACTCCAAAATAGGAACTGCAAGACTGTCTTTCCCTACCTCATTCACAGATCTCCTCTTTGAACACATCATGAGAATATTAAGTTAGTTAATTTAAGCTATATGTGCATGCAAACACATGCAGAGAAGTAAAGACTGTGATATGTTTTACATAAAGCAGGCCATTGTGCACTGATTATAATGTGTAAAGAGGAAATATGTTTATACCACAATCCATTCTAAACTCAAATAGGCAGCAGTACACTGTGTTTATAAATACAAATGCAAAACCTATGTTAAGATAATGTTAAGAGTCTGGATTCTAACCACAAACCCCAGGAAATTCAGAGCAAACCTTGAAAATTGGGGCCTGATTCTGATTTCCATGTAACCCCAGTGTCTTCAGCAAAGTTTGTACTGGAGAAAACAAAATTTTCAGTCTGAGGCTCTCTAAGTATGGCAGGGCTTCTGCAAAGTATTATCATATTTAGGACTAAAGGCTAGGTACAAGAAAACAACATAGGTAGTTGTGACAGTGTCCCCCAGGGCTTCTCTTAGTCTAATGAAGTGTGTATATGTGGGTGTGTGCAAGAGGGGAAGAATGTGTTTTGACAAGCACTTCCTCAAAACTATCTTTTGCTGTTCAAGAAACATGTAGACATTACAGAAAGCTTGGAGCAAGCTGAATGTTATCAGTCTTGCGTGATGCATAATTTACAACATTACATTACCACGTTTTAAGGGGACTGTAACAAAGGAACACAGCCAGGGATGTCCCTGTTGAGATACACAAGTGAAATATTAATTAAGAGACTTCAGTGAGGAAGGAAGAGGAAATGACCTAAGCCTGTGCAGTCCTGTGAGATGTTCCAGTGCACAGCCATGACAGTATAAGAAAATCTGATAAAGGTGAGAACAAGGTTGGATTATTCCAGGTACACAAGGAAGGGACATGGCAATGAAGAAGGGTTGATCTGGTGGTAACCTCCAACAACTGGAACAGATGTTGGCTCTCCTCTATGGGCAGAAATGTACTAACCTTCCAGATGGTAATGCTGAGACACTGGAGCGGCCAACAAGGATCTCCTGTTGTTACAGTGTATTTCATGTTTTACCTTTCTGCAGCTTTCCATATATTAAAAAAATTCCATATACACATCCTCTAGTAAAAATGGCTTTGAATATCTTATTTTCCCTAGCCATATGGCTGGTGGTCTGATGAATACAGCAAAGCCCTCCCTGAGACATTATCTTCCATGAGTGTCTTCTAGCCAATGAATTGTGGAGCTCATGGACATCTGTAAGGTAATCCACTTATATAGAGGGGACTGACAGGTGGTCAAAAAAAGTTACCACATTAGTGTGTTATGTCTCTCAGTAAATGCTCACCCAGGACAAGAGCCAAACTTGAAAGTTGCGGTGACGTTCCTGAAAAAACCCTGAGAGGGTCGTTTGAGTGGAATTCAGGCACTAAAATGAGCAAGCCACAAAAGCTCATCCAGTTGCTTTGCTCTCAAGCAGCTATAGATAATTACAAATGGAGCAGCCATGTAGTGCAGACCCTATAAGCTCTGCTCACTTGGTGACAAAATCCTTCACTTTGAATGGCCTTAATCTGCCTAAAAGTGAAAGTGGACCTCCACCTATCCTGTAACAGCTGATGTTTGGTGAGCCTTCTGAGGAAGAAGAGATACAGGCTGGACACTGTCTGTGGCCTGAGGCAATGCCCATTCATGTCCTGAAACACATCCAATGCTCTCCTACCAACTGCCCAGAGACTCACAGCCATTCCTAGGATTGGAGCTTCCTTGTGGGCTGGAAGGCAAACCATCAGAGAGGAACAAGACAGCATCCACAACCATGTCTCATTAGTAAAAGTGGCAAAACTTACTCCCAGCAGACACAGGAAGGACCAGATGGCACGATCTGACTATTCTGGAACAGATAGGTAGACCTCCACTGAGAGATCCAGAGAGCAGAACATATAGTCTTCAAAAAAATGCTGTCCATCTTACCTCACCCAAAAGAAAAAGAAGCACAATGCACAGACTCGGTGAAAGTGAGGAAAGGAAGTATTCTGAAATGACAGTGGATGCTGGTAGAGTCCCAAAACACATCAAGAAGAGTGGAATATACCTAGAGGAAATGTTTCAATAATGGTTGAGTTTGCTTAAATGTATAGCATTTTCAAAGGAAGTACAAAAGGGGACCATGTTAATGAGTTTCTGTTCCTAGTTAATGAAAATTATAGTTTTGATGTTTCTCCTGGTTTTCCATACTACTCATCAAATGATTTTTAATGAGACACAACTTCAGCTGCAAATACATTGATCATCTTTCCATGAACATTGACACACTTAATACAATCAAGGATCATTGCCTTATTAGCTAGTCCTAAAGTTAATTACTGTAAAAAAGCCTGAAAAAATGTGTATATCTGTTGTTTGCTATTAATTCAGTTTATTTAAACCAGTGCTTTCTTTTAGGTTAGCTTGTTCATGACCTCTGTGTCGTAAATAAAACAAAGAGTAAGTATTTTTTAAAAGCTCTAAAAGTTATCTTAAATGTGTAAGGAGGTGAAAATATTCTGACTGTAGTCCCAGTTCACATATTCTAGTGAAAACCAGGCATCAACTCAACTAAAGGAGTCTTCCATGGGCAAGAAAGATTATGAGAGAAAATTCAGGATCAGTCTATTGTTCCTACCCCAAGGGCAACAAAGAAAATTCCAGGAAACTTGTTCTTTATTAAAAAGCCATAAAGAAACATACTGTACAAATAAGTGTGCCAGATGAGAGCACTTCTATATGTGGCTGGATCTAGAAGACAAATTCAGAGATAAATCCTGCCTCCAGCCAAAGACACCAACACAGACCTTCACAAAAGCAAAGGGAAGATCTCTAGAAAATTATATTGTCCTTCAACAGCCAGCTTGAGACACTAACAAAAGTTTGAACATCAGTAAGAAAGAAATTATCCCAAAGGAATAATATTGTTGTCTTCCTGTGAGAAGAACATATTTGTGCATACTGCAACTGTTGTTAATGTGTCATGGGAGGTCCATACAGAATTTCCACTGCATCTAGATGGAGTTGTCTCCTAAAGTGTGTACTCAAGTATTTAATTGTTGTAACATGCTCTTTTTACAAAGGACTCAGAACTAAACCCAAGGAATTCTCCATCTCTTTCAATTCTTGATCCTCTTAAGAGAGGTCTTGATGTTCATTACAAATTTTTATTTCTCTTAGCAGCTTTATCTGACAAAGATTAGATAGACAGGGCTAGGCTGACAGATGAGTAGATGGGCTCAAGCCAGATGAACGAGTCAGACAGTCTGCTGGAGACCCTGCAAAGTTCATCACAATGCTCATCACCCTGTGCTGAAAGGAGCCCTCAAGGCCACAGTCCACAAGTTATGGAGATGGCTGCCTGACATCATGTTGGTTGTGGTTTTCAGGCTTTATTCCATTTGTTGTCATGCTGATATAAATCTTGAATAACTCCATTAGGGACTGCTATGTTAGTGGGACAGCCTAGATTTGCATCTCTGGAAAGTGAGCTCGGCTCCCATTCCATGGGGCCTTACTTGCAAGACTGTGAGAGAGCATGTTCAGGCTCCTCATCTATTTACTGTCTGCTCCTGATAAAAAAGATTAAAAAGTAGTAACTAGTCAACTACAAATAGAAAAAGTAAGATTATTAAAAAATATTAATACAATTATTTGCATCAGAAATGGTTATACCCAAAAATCAGACTCAAAACCTCCGAGAAGAAAAGTATTTATTAAGAGTTTAGAGTTTTGATGGATTTTTGTCTGGAGTTTTGATGGTTTTTTGTTAGTACTACAGACACACAAAAAAACACCTAAATCTTTGTCAACTCTATATATTTTTGTTTTTCTTCATAATAACTTTTTAAAGCATATCTGACAAACTATTTGCCAATAATCAAGTTGTTTTGTATCCATAATTTGATGGTAAAACTGCTTTGGAGTTTCTGTGCAATATCCTAGATTGCTTTTCTGAGGAGAAATATAATGGATTTTTCCATGATAATCCACCCGATGACTTATCATAAGTACATTTTGCTACAAGTATTAGGTTTTTCAGAATACATGAATGACATCAAGACAGCTCCTGCATCAGAGGACATAGAGGTGTCATGATATTAAAATCCTAGTTTAGGTTCAAGATAAACTCATGCTGTTCAAATTGGATAAAAAATCAGAAATTAAAAGATGAATCTCACTGGAATCACCAAGACAGAGGAAGAACATGGAACTGAGACAACATTGCAGGAAGAGTAGATGTGTTTTAAAGAGAAAGATAAGTACAAGGCCTTGTCTCTTCCTGAAATAAAAAATATTCCACAATAAATACAAGTTTATCTAAATCAGGGAACTAGACTAAGGGAAAGAAAGCAAGAAGGGGCAAAGACTACATAACCACATGGATAAATCTGAACTATATGTTCAGAAAGAAGAAAGGAAAGAAGAAAGATGTAAAAAAAGAAAGAAAGAAGAAGAGAATGAAAGAGAAAGAGAGAGATGTATCTATAGGACTTCAAATATCTGAAAGACTGAGAAAAAGAGAGTGAGTAAGACTTTTCTCCCAAGGGAACAAGATACATTTTAAAGGAATGTCTTGGGGAAAGGAAGCATGCCTTAGGTTTTGCATAGCATTTTGCTCAGCACTCACAGCATCTTCCCACTAAATCCCGTGCAGACATTTCTAAAATCTGGGAGTTCTGTTTGTTCCCTAGGCTTATCTAAACTTTAAACTTTGCCCAAACTAATCACTAGGGTGCCACTTGCAGGTTATGCCTCAAAGGTATCATTCCATGAGCATCTGGTGTGTGACTACAGAATCTTTGCCCAGATACACCAAAATTCCATCACGGTGAGTGACAGAAAGTCCGAGGGTCCAAAATGTCACTCCCAGTCAATGATAAAAACAGCAGCTCTCAAGATATTGAGGTGCTTAAAGTAACTGTAAATGTGAGACCAGCTGCCAGATGTTGTGCTTTGAATTATAATTTCATACCAATAGTGTTCAAACCAAGCCATATATTATTCATAATTTGAAATATATATTTTTTACGAATTTGTGTGGGTAATTTTTTTTGTGTCTTTCAAAGGAAGCCTAAAAGATGCATTTTTATATCTGAAAATGTACCCAAAACATGCGAAGGAAGTCCCTGTCTTCAGGCAATATAGTGTTGTCTTCTTTCCCATTTTCCACAGTGGTTCAGTCTTTTCTCTTTGATGTGGTCTCTGGCACCTGAAAAGCAAGTAAGCCATTTCAGCTCATATGTGCCAGCATTTCAATACCTCCACCCACCATCTTGGGACTCACATCTGAAAGCTGGGGCTAGGGAATAGGCAGAGGAGTGTGAGGGACATCCTGAATTACATTCCTGTACATCCTGACTTCCAGTTCTGAAACCAAAGGCACAGCAGTTAACCAGAAATCTTTACCACCAGAGTCAAATAACATCCAAAAAATTAGGATTTACACATATGTCAGAGACTGATTGCACCTTGTCAGACATGCCAGGCTAAGTGATTTTAGAGCAATTTCTTCAATTACCAGTCTTTTTGTTTGTGTGGACCACCATGAGCAGACACACAGAAATCTCATGACTCCAGTAAGGACTTCACAAAATATACACACTTGCACATATCCATACATGAGCAGGCAAACACATGCACAAGAGAAAAAGAACTATGATGCCTGCAATTTACAATTTTATTGACTGAATTACTTTTTTGAGGCTGGTTAAGCAGACATTGTGCTGGGTGGTTAGTGATTATCATTTTTCTGCAGTGTTAGGGTACTTGACATTTTCATTCCCCAGTGACTTCAGTTAAAAACAAATAGGTCTACCTGCAGTCCACATCTGATTGCCAGATGGTCTTTTTGCCTATGAAGCTCCCATCTCCAAGTGAATTCAAATGACCTCACACATACATCTTCAAACATTGCTATCTGACCACAAAAATGTATGGAAAACGCAACATCTGTACATGTCCACATCTTAAATCCCTGTTGTTTTACAAAATATATTGCTTGTCACCCTAAAGTCTAAAGCCTGTTAATGATCTTCAGGAGGAGATGTAAATGGTAGCCTATGAATTTAGAGGTTGTTTGCTGTACTAAACTGTGTAATTTCAACCAAAGGTCAAAAGACAGAAAACTATTCATTTGAATCCACTGAAGCAAACAAATATATTCCCATAAAGTACTCCAAATGGTCCCCAATGCACAGCAGTGTGTCATTGTGTGTCTCTATGCTGTGTATTATTATGCAGCTGATGCATCCAAGCAGTTAAAATAAACTTGAGATAATCAAATTTAAAAAAAAAAAATCAAATCAAATCACTAAAAGTTCAGAGCTGTTTTTACCTGTGTAACAAAGGTTTATCAAGCCACACAGCCTGTAATATCTAGATTGGTTCAAGGGAATACCATGTCATATCAACATCATTGTACATGTAAACCCACCGAGAGGGTAAACACAGGTCCACTCAAATGATTGGATGAAAAAACAGATGGAATATCACAAACATTTTCCAAACTGCAACGGACTTCTAGGCCAATTAAATATGGTTAGCTTTGAATGGGAGAGGAAATAGTTTTCTTTGCTGTTAAATGTCAAAAAAAAATATTTCCTTGGGGCATAAAAACCCAGTTCATTTTTGGAAACTTGCTAAAATTAATCAACCCTGCATGAACTTTTAACCAAAACAAAACAACGCACAATAAAATAGACATGTATAGGGGAATATCAGAAGACGGAAGTGGAACAAAAGAGATTTTGAGTTATGTGGTACTTACATTAGTAAGAGCTTTTTCTCAAGATTATTTAACCAATCAGCATGGAAAAACACTTGCATTTTATGCTTAACAGAAGGTGAAGTTGAGGATAAAAAGGGTTGGTTTATTATTACTACACTTTTTTAAGCTTAAATGCAGTCATGAGAAGCCAGGCTGAGGTATTTTTTCATGACAAAGCTAGTGTGCAGCATTTATATATTAATTTTTTTGTTGGGTTTTTTGTTTGTTTACAAAGCAAACTCCAATTTTGGTACCTGAGAACTGTAATTAGCCTTCTGTGAAATTCATTAAGATGACTGGTTATCAAGGAGAAAATTCTAGTTTGAATTGTTTGTCCCTTCTGCTCTAGTCGGACTTCATTTTAAAAGGGAAGAAAGTATATTTGAAATCCTCCAAATAGCAAACCACCCAAAAGTTCAGGCATCCCAAGTTTCCAGTACTGATACATATTTAGATCTTTCGAAGGGAAAGTCTTCATCACACAGCAAAGTCAACAGTGGCCATCAGGACATAAAGAAAACATTGGAGAAATTCAGTTAATCTATCCTAGTAGACGAGGTCATGACAGGACCACGTGCATAAATAGCAGAGGTATTATTTTCAGATGTAGATGTTCCAAACAGGACCAGCTGGGGAAAGGTTTCCTTCCAAGTCCCCTGAATAAATCGGCAGTTTTTGGCCCGGGAAAGTGTGAGCTGGGATGTCATCCTTTTCTATCACTGTCAGCTCAAGGGAAAGTGGGAGCAAATCTCACACCAAACACACAAAACATCTCTTCTACTATACCTGAGGGGCAGTAGTGCATAATGTCAGAAAGAAATGAGAGTAACTGCTTTTGTACTTGCATTTGTTTTAATTCTTACTCCCTCTTTTGCCCTGAAGAAGACATATTGAATATTCAGCCTGCAGTTTGCGGTGTGCTTTGTGATACTGAACTTAGTTGGGCTCCTTCAGCCTGTGCAAATGAGAACTGCCATTTGCCCTGCACTTAAAATCCATGATAGGGTAGGGATTAACCACTTACTCTCTAAACCAAATAAATGCAGTCAGACTACTGTCTCGGAGGGTTTTTTCAGTCATTCTGTGTCATCTGACGTTTTAAAAGTGTTTGGGCTCAAATTCCCTTTATATTCTGGACTTGTAGCAGTAACCCACAACCAAAGCATTTCCGCTCTCTTGAAGCTGCTATTGCAAACACTTTTTACACCGCTTGTCAGATGTGAAAAGAGGATGATATAATTGAGCCCGCTTTAAAAAAAAATCAAACTGACATAATATTGCTAGTAACTTGACAGCTTTATGTAAAGCCTTCCCCTGAAAACCCAAGCTGATCACACTGTTGAAGACAAGCAAAGGTTAGGGAGAAGGTTTAGGCTCTAGGACTCCTAGACTCAGCCTTTCAGAGGTTCGGTCATATTTAGCTTGGCCTTTGACATGACCCAGGCTTAAACAATAGCTTTGTGGATATGCTAAATGGCCACATCTTGCCAGTTGCTGCCAAATTAATGAGCCCATGTCATTTTTAGTTTACAGTTCAGTCATAAAGCAGCCAAGTGGAAAATGAGGCAGGGACCGTTAAGGAGTGTCACGCAAATTTTCAAAGGGTATAGTCCCTAATTCCTCACTGCCCCTTTCAGAAGTCTCTAATCATTGTTCACTTTCCTCCCCTTGATTTCTTCAGATCCTCTAAAGATCCCCCTCACTGGGCAAAGGAGGCTGGCCAGAGAAACTAGGTACTGGGGATTCAATGCAGGAGAGTTTGGGGAGGAGTAAAATGCAACCTGCACTCATGATTTGCACAAAAGTTTAAGCAATCTTAGTGGTTACCTGAATTCCCCAGCTCCCACCAGAGGCACACATGCATGAGTATTGCATAGTAATTCAGAGCAGAAGTTTTTAGTAGCTGGAGGGGACAGAAGCAAAAGGAAGCTTTCACATTTAAAGGGATTGTTTTAAAAGGAATCTTG
>VWZN01025367.1:94824-109758 GCA_013396955.1 Regulus satrapa
TCTGCACTTTTCTTGGTGCAGAAGAACTCTTTTCTTGGTCTGTGGCTTAATCATAAACCCAAAACGCAGCTCAGAACTGCAAAGTTTTCTGCTTCAGTCCTACAAGGATAGATATGTTGTACAAGTGGTTTTACATGCTTTCAACCTGAAACCACACAAATCTTGTCAGCTTTCCGGTGTGACTTTGGAATTTTGAGCAGCTCGGCTCTTCCCGGTCTTGCTCAGCTCCCACCTGTAGTTTACCTCCTCATNGGCTCTCTCATACAAATTGTCTCCCTCTGTTCCTCTTCTTGCTCTTCCTGATTGTCTAGCACTTGGTTTCCCGTGTCCAGGAGCTATGTGTATTCCTTGAAATTTTTACTAGGACTATTCTATTAAAAATTAAAAATAAAAAAAAAAAAAAGTTTTGTTTCATGCTGCATTCGCGCCCTTTTGGCTCAAGCATAGAGGGTGAATTTCCTAGCAGGAATATTTGCAGATGCAGTAAATTTGAAGAATATAGGTCAGAATATTCTTGGAATATGAATACAAGTATTTGCAAGGGAAGTCAGTTCTAGAAGGTAGGTTCTTCCAATTAGAAAGCAGAGCAATTGTCACATGACCTCTGTGCCCATCCAAAATTTGAAACACATTTCACATTTTAAAGAAAGAATTTTCTCACGGAACCTCTTGCAAACCATTTACAGACCCTTGGTTAGATTGTGGTGCTGCACCACATGCCCTAAATAGAGAGCAGTTCAAGGCCACACAGGAAGAGCCAAAGAGATTGAGCCTGTCTAAGAAATAATTCTTCCTCTGGGTTGCTGCCTACGTGTGGAGGTGAACAGCTGATATTAGCTGGTAGGAACAAAAATATTTAAGAATACAGAAATCAGTCCTCAGAATACCCCTGGCTGTCTTGGGGTACACTTCAGGTCATCCTTCTCTTAACCTGAGCAAGGTTCTCCCAAAAGCAGGTATGGTCCTGTTCTCCTGCTCCAGCTAGAAATCTATTCCAGCACCACAGCCATCTCAATTAAAGGAAACCTCTTCCAGTTCCCAGCCTAGCCTTGTTCCTAGCTATTTCAGACATTTGTGTGTTTCTGATAAGAACACCATTAAGCTGTCATTAAGCTATTTTTTCCTTTTTAAATGCCAGCCCATGTGGTTGCTTAAGCAGAAAGCAGATTCTGTCTCAGACTATTTGATTGGACTAAATGCTGTGGAGCAATTTTAGTTTTCTCTTGTAAGATTAGTTCTTGTTCCCCTAAATGTGTTCCAAGTCAGCCCTTCTTGGCTTCTGTTCCTATTTGAGCCTTTGTCTCTGAAACATGGGTGCTGAGAAAAGCACATTTTATTTCATGGGCCTCCTCACTGGTATCTGAGAGATTAGCATCAGTCCCTTTTCCTCTAGTGAAAGTGCCTCTTTTGGCATATACTGAAACCACACTTGACTTACTCATTGCTATATCATGCCTTTATCTATTCTGTATTTCTGCTATTTTCAAATGACAATCTTAATTTCTGTACCAAAATCCATGCTACCAAGCAATAAATGCATGACCTTAAAATTTGCACTAAAGACTGTTACTCTTTTTCTATTACTTCACACCCAATTCAGGGTTTTGTGTTATAAATTCTGGCTCACCACCATACCCTCTCCTTTTGTACTGATGTCATTAAACCTCTATGTTTTCTACAAAGTCACTTTCTCTATCATTAATTAAATTCTTTAAAAAGTTTAGCTCTAGATTAATCTTTGAAGAGCTCTCTCAGTAACCCTTAGACAATGAGATGATCCTTTGATTGTCTTGTTATCTTCCACAAGTTCTGATATCTTCTTAAAATAAACTGCTAATTTCTCATGTAAATTCATCTCATGTGAAATGTTTTACCAAAACTGAGGTAAAAGGGATAATTCTTATTTCCTTGTTTAACAATGTAGTTAAAAAGGGAAAAGTAATTATTTTAGTCTTGCCTCTTTCACCTTTTCTAACTCAACTATTTTTCACCAACTTTCATCTGTGTAACTATCTTTGTCTTAGAACAGGAGTACTGCTGAGGTCAGATGAAAAGTACTAGTTTTCCAGCTTGCCACATTCCTATTTCCTAAAACAGTATGTACAACATTTGCTGTCCTCTAAGCAAATACTACCAGATTTGATTTAACTCATTTATTCATGATCCCATCACCACAAATTGCAGTCTCATCTTTCAGTTCATTAAGGAGTCAGGAAAAAATTATCCTTTCCCACTTTTTTTTTTTCTCTCTATATCATGTTCCTTCTCAGAGATTGCAAAGTTCCATGCCCGTTCCCTTATTCTTAATTGTCTGCCCTGCTCCCCTGTGAGGAAGAAAGTCCTACAGAAAGGGAGGGAAAACTCATAACTTCTCAGACACCATTTAGACTATTCAGAGGATACACATCCCTTACTCTTTAGTAATACATGGTTGGAATATTTTTTCTTCCTCACCTTCTTTCTTCCCCTTTCACTTCTTTTTGAATGGGCTCATCTCTCACCTCAGCAGTTTTTACCAGTCCCTGTACTTCTGGCGCTGATACACGCCTCCTGACTGCCTCTTTAGATCTGGCACAGCACCTGAGCACAACATGCCAACCTCATTCAACAAAATATGTCCCAATACCTGCGACCAGACACCATCTCCTCATCTTCCTGGCTTTTCAACCCTTTCAAACACTCTGCTAAAGCAAAGCATAACTCCTGCAAGCAGGTGTTCTTCAAGGAAGAAAAATCCTTGTTGATTTAACCCCATTGTACAACTGTGAAGACAATCACAGTCTTCCTTCAGTGGCTGCCTTCAAAAGATATCGTAAGCAATAGACAAACTTGAGACAAATTAGGTTGGGTACATGAGCTATATCCTGAGAGAAGAAGAGAGATTAATAACTGGCATGAATAAAACAATAGTAAAAGTTACTCACTCTAGTGTGCAAAACTCCTTTCTCTTTCTTTCTTCTTCTTTCTCTCTTCATTTTTCTTCCACCTCCACAGTTCTCCATCACTATTACTGTTCCCTGGATTTCCCTACTAAGGATGCCAGAAAGCACCTTAGAACACCATCTCAGATGCTTCTTTCTGAAGTCGTGGTGTAAAGTACTGCTTTGCTACTTGCTGCAAGATATCAGTCCAAAGTCACTACAGGAAAATGATGGCACTGGCTCCAGTTAAACTCCCTGGTGGGCTGCAAGGAATAGTTGTCACACTAGTGACTAATTCTTCACAACAGTTATTTCTCCAAACCTACCATAGTCTACAGAGAGAAATGGGGAAAAGGAAGGTCAGAGTTGGGCCACTCAGAAAACAGACAAACTGGCTTTAGAAATGTGCCCAGCACCAATAAAAGGGATACTGAGGTACTGCAATAGTATCTACACCAAATAATTTCGATATTATTTGACAGCAGAGAAATTTAGATCACTGCTGAGGTACCAGCTTTCTGTGTACTGCTGCTGCTCTTGTGTCCTACAGAGAAACTCTTTCTCACCAGTGGCTTAACTTCCCAAAGGGGTGGGCACATTCTGCACCACAGCAAAATGAGCAGTGAAGAACTGCAACTCCTTAAACAGCTAGAGTTGCCAGAAGAGGAAAATAAAAGCACAAACCCAAAAACACCACCAGATCTATGTTACAAAATCCTTTGTGAAAGACCGATATTTTTCTTCATTTGAAGCCAAGGACCTCACTCCCACTGAAGACATCATTCAAAATACAGGCCTGTAATCCTGACCAAACACTTCCTTCTGTGCAGCTGAATTTTTAGACTTACCACATATCCAATCCTGGCTTAGACAGTTATAGATGAAGTTTTTGAATGGCAAATGTATTTCTAATGGCAAAAGCTCATACTCAAAGTCACTGAAGAAATGTTTATTATATTCTAATCTCTCATATGGTGGGTATTTTATCCCTCACCTTCTGACCCTGAGCACTCTGCACAGCAGTTCTGAAGCTACCCCAATTAGTTACTTAGAACTTAGGCTGACATGGTCGAATGGCTTGGCATCTACAAACTTACAACCATAACCTGAGCAGCTCAATATGCTTTAATCCCATAAAAAGTAGGCAGGAATAAAAATGTGCCAGATTATCAGCTGAGACAAAGTAACTCTGCATCACTGGGCTCAGTGATGTTGTGCTGATTGAATCCATTGAAGCATTTGGCCTCAATGTATCCTAGAGAAACAGTCTTTCACAAAAAAAATAAATGCAAAACAGTGTTGTCATTGGAAAGCCTGGAACTGATCCAAGTTAGAGTAACTCAAATTCTTTGGTGTGATATTTAAATACCAGTGTTTCAATGCCAGGGAACTACAGTCCAAAGAAACTGTTCCAAGTTGGATTTGGTAAGCACGGGGTTTTTCTTTAAAGCACATTAGTCAGACAAGTTCAGTCAAAAGTCATATGTAAGATCATTAGCTCTTGTTCAGGGGTTTTCTCGTTTGTGTTGGCTCTTCAAATGCTTTGGAAGCTGTACTGAGCAAAACACTGAATAGCTGAAGATGGTTATGCTGGAGGCAGGCTTTTTTCCATGCCTTCTTCACTGTGCATCCGCTTGCTATTGGAATCCCACAAGAATCAAATTCCATTCTTACAAGGATAGTTTTGGGAAAGCAGTTCTGCAAATGGAAGAAAAAATATTATGATGAAGCCTCTTTTTCCAGCTTTCTTAGCATTAGAGACAATGGACCCTGTGGTGTCTCATATAGTTAGATCAGGGAAAGGACCCAGCAGTAATGAATAGCATAATCATTCTAAAATAATGTTTCTAATGCTAGGATTCCAAATTGTGAAATGGTCGCAGCCTGAAGTCTTCCCCTTGAACATATTATGAGAAAGCCCCTAATTCCCTGCTTATTAATCCTGTCACTGAAACACATTCATTAATGAATTAAAACATTATTAAAACAAAAAAAATCAGCATGTGAGGCCCAGTAGGTAGCCCTTGGCCCTCAAAACTACTACCTTTGGCTCCTGCAAGCATCTGCAACCTGCAGGGGCCAAACAGCTCAGGCATCACCAGAGGTTCCTCAACAGCATCCTGAGGCTACCAGTGACCAGAGGCCCAGAAAGGCCTAGAGCAACCATGAAACTTGGAATTAGTTGGACTGCTTGTAAGAACCACAGAGATCAGAGGACCTTTTGAACACAGGGCAACCTGTGTAGCCTGGCAGGTGAGTTGTCTATTTGAGTACCTCACTGATGAGTCTGGTGTCAGAGCAGACAGCCTGGTGTCTGGAGATTCACATGGGAGAATTTTGTTCCCATGTCCTTCCCTTAGAATGTGTTGTAAAATATGAAACTCTGTGGAAATTTTAGTCTGACTGGCTAAACCTTGTGGTTTATGTTCTCATGACTTTATCAGACAGATGGGTTGGAGCCTAACTTTCTTCAAGTGTAACAGGCGCTCTAGGAAATACAAGCTAGGGCAGATATTTCCTTCCAGGCAGTGAAAGCAAAACAGAAAACAAAAACAGAAAGCAAAAAATTCATCTTCCTGCCTCTAACACTATGGCTCTTCTGCTCTTTCCAGTTTATTTTCATACCTCATATCCCAAGTAACTTGAAATGAAGTTCATGTTCACATATGACAAATATATTTTATTGCTGTTTCCTCTAGGTTGGCCCAAGGCTGAACTGCTAATCATAAGCCATACTGTCAGCACTCCAACAAATGGAAAGAGGTAACAAGTATCTCTCAGCTTGAGCTCCCTCTCCCTCCTTCTACTCTACTGGCAGTCTCAGCCATTCAGCTGCATTGACTTCCTGAGCAGCTTGTAGGTGCCCTTTGGAAGGAAGCCCAAGGAACCACTTTGAACATAGTTTAGGCAGAGCAGTCTCTGTGAATTTATTCTGTACCACGCTCTGCTTCTCTATTCAGTTACAAGCATTATTTGGTACTAAAGACAAAAGAACTTAGAAGTTACTTTTGTCATATTAATTTTATTTCAAATCATGTAGCTCTAGAACTGGATGTATGCCTCCTATACATCAATGCCTCTTGAAATACTGAAAGCTGAAGCCAAGGCTACACTTCAAAGCAAAGTTAGAGGTGCATGTGAAAGCATAAAAATGTATGTGTTTTGCCTTTTCCCCCAACCTTCCCACAGCTAACTGTGATGTCAACACTAGCACCTCAGTGGCTGGTCAGTATGCTGCCAAGCAGTGGTTCAGAGCAGATCTTCTCACCAGGTGGGGAGTGAGGCTGTACCACCTAGTTACAACACCTGCAGCAAATCCTCCTCCCATCCTGAGCAGGGAATTACCTGATCTTCCTTCAGTCCCTTCAATCTGTGCCTTAGATTTCTGACTTGCCTTGTTATTTTTATTAAACCTACTCTCCAGCCTGCTGATGATGTATATCGGAAAATTCTGAGAAAGCTGCCTCGCAAATTGCTGGCCAGCCTAACACAGAAATGGAGACTGGAAGTGAAACTGTTGGAGTAAGAGCCTATAAGAAATACAGAGAGAAAAAGAGAGAGAGAGAGAACAATTAGGTCCTGTTTCCCTGTTTTTCAAAGATATTTCTTTCCTGTATTTTCATGGATTAATGAAAAAGAACAGTGGAAATGAAGCTGTTAGAAAATTGTGTTCTATAAACATTTTTAAAATCCCTTTTTTTTGCATGGCTTCTCTGTATCTACTAGTAACCAGTCCTACTTATAGATCTGAAATTACTGATGAGTATCTTGGACTTGTACAAATGCAGAATGCACAAATAAGACTGACAGTGTATTCTGAGTAAAGTTAATGATTATACTATTTATAGCTTGAGTTAAAATGAGAAAGCCATAAAAACAGACTTCTGATAAGGTAATACCCATATCCTAGTGAACTGTGAGCTTTCTACTGGGCTCCAACGTCTCCAGTCTCATTACTGAGTCACTTGGACAAGCTACTCACAAAGTTGTTTAACCTTGGAAGACTAAATTTCGTAAATGTCGGTAGGAACTTTAGCATAACTCCTTGCTTTGGTCAGCTGCTAATGTGCTAGACCTCCTTTTGGGTGTAACTCTGAAGGAGTGGTTTTTTGGTTTTTTTGGGTTTTTTTTTCTTTTTTACTTTAAAAATCCAACAGAGTCCATCCAACAAGAAGGCAGCATCTCTAAACTGCAGTATGTAGCTTGTATGTACATTGGTGCAAGCCAAGTGTTTATTTTGGCTATGTCATGTTGCAATAGATGGGTCTTTCATGAACAGCATGAGAAATGGAAGAAGCTGCCGAAGTCAGAAAGGAACCTTTGTCTTCGGGTCGCAGACTTTCAGCAGTAGCATTGACTCTACAACTGCAGTTGGGGTACCCATCTGCTCTGTAGCATGTTGCCACAGGTGTAGACTGTTGTTGTTTCTGACCTTTTACATATGCTCATCTAAACAACTGGACAGGCATCTTTTTGTTCCATGAATGCTGTCAAACCTGTTATTTACCCTGCAGCTAGAGCTCTATGTAGCAAGAAACTCATGTAAAGCATTACTGAAATACAAACGAGGTTTTCCAAAACTTAGCATCATAACTCTTGCAGTCACTGGAATTAGATTGGAACTCAAGCCTTGAAACACAGAAGATGCTGGAGAGGTAGCATCCATTCTGTCTGCTAGAAAAGAAAACAACTGTCAGCTGAATGGTATCTCCTCTATTGCCCTAAAAATTAGGGCTAACTGATTAGGATGAATGGCTACAGAAAGTAAAAGAACAGAATGAGGAATATCTATGAAGTTCAGATAAATTGCATCGTGCTCTAGGCAGAAATGAAGCCCTGTAGTATTTTTGCAAACATTGACCTGTGTACAGAAAAAGGATGAAAGCTCTACACTCTGATTTAGATACTTGAGAAGCCTCAGAACACTATAGATAGCCAAAAGCTGCTAAGGTGAAATATTCAGTCTTTTTCTGTGTATTAAATCTGGAAAGGGAAAACAAAAATCTCAAGTAACATGGAGATAAAATTGAATAAGCAAGAATAGTTCTTCATTCCTTAAAGCTCTGAAAAACAAAAGGACTGCCTTGGGAGATTATGGATAAGGAGATAGATGAAGCTTTTATATTTTATAAGATAATAAAGCAATATCAAAAATTTTCTTGTGCTATTTTCTAGAGCTTCTTATACTATCATAGCTCTCAGAAATAATAATGTATTGACTGCATGGGCACCGCATGGAATTAGGTATGGAGCTTGTGCTTTGCTGGTTAACACACTGAAATGAATGTCTGGGTTTAATTAATTTGTTCATGTGGGGTTCTTTTTTATATTAAGCTACAAGTAATGATTGCATTTTAAAATAGGTTTCACACAAAAACTGAGAAGAAATGCTCCTGTAATTGGAGAATTCCCAATGGTGTTGTATTTTTTTGCTTCTGGCACAGCTGGGAACTACAAGTATCTTAATTGGCAGAAGTATCTTAAGTCTCTCCAAATGTGAAAGGGTTTATTACCAATTACTATTTTTCAGTTCCTAACCAACTAATGCCTCTCCAAAAATAATCAGAAAGACATATGCTGTTCCCATATTACAAAATCAGCAGAAGTAGAAAGAACAAGCCTTGCACTTGACAAACAAGTATTTTTCTCATTATTTGATGACTAGAACATGACATCAATCAGCAATCCAACAAATTCCAAGTGTGTGACTCCCAGCCACCTGCTAGGAGCTGGTATGGGGCTGGTGAATATGCAGGTTTTGCTGTCTTCTGTGTTTTGGGTTGTCATCATTGCAGAGCTAAATTTGGAGGTCTACAGAATCCTGTGTCTTGTGGATTGCTAACACTCAGAAGTGGAATGAACTTTTAGAAGGGGAGTCACAAGAGTGTCTAAATACCACAAAGAAAGGCCTGGCATAGGGAGAATGGGAAATTCCAAGATAGGCATGAAACATATACACAGTAACCAAACTAGCCAATCCTAAAGCGGCAAATTAAGAAACAAACAAAAATAAATTGCAAGAAAACATGCCGTGGTGGTGTGTTTTCCCCCCGGAGCCCTCACCCCATCCCAAAGCCACATTATAATCTGAGAAATACTCATCTGAATTTATCTCTGATGAAAAGTGCCTGGGCTCAGGTTCTCTTGAGCTTATTAGAAACACTCTCTTCTCCCAGAAACTTGTGTTTTCTAACGAGCTTTTTTTTTTTTTTTTAAATGAATAGCCTTGGAGACTTATTTTTTCTTGCCTGAATAACAACTCAAGTGGAATAATGTTTTTGTTATCAAACTTTCAAAGTTACCAACCTGAATTGCGGCCAGGATGGAAAATTACTCTGACAAAAGCCCACTCTCTTTCAACCCTATGAACAGTGGTCCAAAATGAGAACCTTTTGAGGTTTTCTGGACCACAGTAGGTTGTGGACAGCAACCTCCCTCTGAGCAGGGTGTCTCAGAGCCAGCAAATTCTCAAGTTGCCAGCAAACTCGGAGAACCACTGGATGACAACGATGGACGGCACCAGGATGCCTCAGAAAAGCCTTCAGAAAAATGTGAACATGGGGCAGAAAGGCTCCCCCGGGAAAGTCTCAGTATTTCACCGTGCAAGGGATGCTCTCAGGACCCTTGGATCCACTTGGATGACGTACTTTGCATCACCTCCTCTTTCCAGTTATTTTCTAAATTGTGGCATATTTCTGTTACTTTACAACTCATAATGGAAGGTAGCTAGCTTGATGGCAGTAATTTCAGAGAAAAGGAGTTCTAACATCTGTGGCATTAATACTGTGTAGTCTTCTGATCTCCATATATTTGGCTCCTTTTGATAGCTCCTGTTGCCAGGAAGCTGACCCATCATAGTTTCAAATTTATAAATCTTATTACCAAGATATTCTAGTAAATATGTATTCATAATTATACATGCAATTACGTACTTTTAATTTATATATTTTAGAAATACTTTAAGTTTGCATAAGTTCATATAAAGTAAACCTAAAGGACAATATACAGCAACACACAGCTGTAGGTGTTTATAAAGATCTGCACTGTCTGAACTAATCTCTCCTTTCTACATTGCTGTTTCTCTGCCTGTGGAGCTAGAGACTGTCTGAAGGAATTATGGAAGACCCCTGTAATACAAATAATTATCAAAGCAATCTGGCTGAGCAAAACTGTTTAACGGATGGCAAGCTGCTTCACACTGTGCTACATTATGCTTTACCAATCAAATGCCTCAGTAGTTAATTCATTGAGCTCCACATGGATTAAACAGGCTAGAGTGCACTCATCCTCTCCTTATGCAAAAGGAGAAGATTTGATTCAAATGTTGATTTGCAACATGTCAAGAAATGTTTTCTTCAATTAAGTAATCTCATATTAAAGAGAGTTTCATGCCAGAAAAATAAACAGTGCCACTTTTCTGCACATGCATAGCAGTTAAATGCAGGGTACAATCCTATGATTTCTGTGAGGCAACTCTTGAAAGCCAGGAATTAATATTTATATCAGGATCACAGCTATAGAAGTATTAGGCAAATTTTGGGTTAATTTGCATCTGTGACCATTATGGCCAGTTCATTTCTAGTGGATCTACACAGGTTTAGTAATCATAATAGAGAGAAAACATGTCTTTCAAATTAGTGCTCCTTAATGAAGAAGAATTAATCCACAGACTTTACTCCACACAAACTTCACTATTAATACTCCTTTTACCCAGCTTAACTCCTCACAGAAGACTTTTCTTCCCTCTAGTCTGAAATTAATTGATTGGAAGAAAATAGGTAATTAGTACTAAAAATAATAACAGGCATGTCTTCTCTGGTCTTTACTGCTAAGGAGATCAGAGATACAAAGACAAACACACTGCTAAAATGGATCATACAAAACAAAAAGTCCATCATTGTCAGACAATACAAAGGTACAGAAGAATAAATGTACTATATGGTTATATCTCATCTTCAAGCCCAATGACCAGGGGGCTGACCACACACATCCTAAAGTCTATGTAGTTATAGCAGAGGTGATTTTTTGGTCTTGTGACCGGGAGTTTGCATTTGAAAAGCTAGACTTAAGGAATATATTTTCACAGGGCTTTGTGATGGCATAGCTGAATTATGAATAATTACTGACATCCCATCTGAGAGCCTAAGCAGCACACCATTATGCAGCTCCTTGGATCTCCTGGGATACTGGCAGTAAGGCAGCTTTGCTTCTCTCTGCAGTCTGCTCACCGAGCTGCAGTAACTAGCATGCAGTGGAAGAAGGCTGGGCTCCTTACTCAGCTATGACACATGCAGCAGTGGAACAAAACCCCAGGAGTGTGACCCAGAGGTGAGGAAACCCAGGCAACTGGGGAAGCCCACACAAGCATATGGTCCAGGTCCTCATTTGGTCCCTTCATCAGGCTTTTAGAGAGCACAAGCTATTGTGGGGTTGCTGGATTTTTTCAGTTGGGGTAGAATTATTATTTTAGGAGGGGACCACATTTAAAACCTGAAATAGTGAGTCAGCAACCTGTTTCAAGTTTTCTAGGAATAAAAACCCCTATGATTATATGTTACTTTTAATGAAAAGAACCAAACAAACAATTCTTAAAAACATAGACAACCTAAATATCAACTACATCTATTGATTTGCCCTCAATTTGAGGACCTAATCAGGGGAAAAACATGCCAGAGAAACTGATAATCTACGAGGTACTAGATATTCCACCAACCAAATCTAATAATATCTATTGGAAGCTTTATAAAATGTTAGTCTGACTCACATCCAATTGCTCTGAGCAGAAACTTGAAGATGCTGCTATGTCCTTTGCAGGGTCAGTGGCAAGGGAGGCCTGTGATGAACTGTGATTCCCTGCTGCTAGCCTTACACCACCTCATCCTTGGCGTGATCCCATCGAGGCCACGTGTCCCGACAGAATATTATGCACCTGCTGGTGATCTGATTAGAGGGCTTCACCCGTACCCATTCAGTAAACACAACCTACGAAACGGGCTCAGACATGGTCCCTGGTCTACCCATGCATGCATTGATACCAGGCTTGCAGGTATGTTCTAGCACACAGCCAACATCCTCTAGGAAAAAGCCTCATAGTGTTGCCCATAAGAAGGATGAAATAATGACCAGCACTGACACACTGTAGAAATTGAGGTTTTACTCCTATATTGCCCAGTTCTGGAGCTCGTACTGATGCTTAAATACAGATGGGTAATAAAACATTTGGGACATAAAGCAAATTTTAATTAAATTAATTTAAAGTGCAGGAAGAGGCTTATATAAGGCTTATATTTATATAAAATGCTTATATTCATATTCATCTTATATTCATATATATTCTATGACAAGCTAGAAGGAGTGAAGTGGCCAGGCCATTTTCCAGCAGAGAACACAAGAATTAGTGAGAGCATCTAATCAATTAAATGATGGCATAATAAGCAACTAGTTAAACACAAATTTACAATAGATTTTTAAATTCAGGTTAAAAATATTTTTTTTAAGTTCTAGATTTTCTTGTCACTCTGAAATTTCCATTTTTAAAAAAAGGGTAGAAACTTCTTCATGGGAGAAAAACAAATCCCTGCTGGTGACTGAACCCAAGTAGGCGCCACTGCTCTGCACAGGTAATATGTCTGAAGTAACATCTCTCCTTTATTCTGCTTTGCCTTCTATCAGAAGAGGCTTAGCAAAGTCAGTAGGTTTTCTTCTTGTCATCGACTGGCTGGGGATAAATCCGTGTTTTACCTTCTGTGCATAGGCTATAATGTGCTCTAACCTTTGCCACAGTGATGCTGCAAGGACTAGGTGCAGCATCACATATAAAATGTAAATAGGTTCCCATTAATCAAGTGGCAGTGAAAGTGCAGGCAGTAGTGAGTAAGCTCTTTCCCATCAAATTCCTGTTTCATTGCAGATGAGCTGTTGGGCACAGTAGGTACAGTCCTGTGAAGTTCACTGCATGTACGCACATATCCTTTCCGTTTCATTTGCAATGCTGACACCCTGTTCCTACAGTTTGCAGAGACTGGGATTTGTTTCAATGGATTTAACTGGGCCACTGCTTGTTCTCAGTTTCCTGTTGCTTTGATCATGGTTTTCCAGCTCTCCTCAAGTAAGTTGTATCCTCCAAGGTGGATTTTCTCCTTTCCTGTGCTGGGCCAAAGCATCTAAGTGACCTTTGATTTTTTTCTTCTTCCCTCTTTTTTTTTTTCCCTTTGGCTTTTTTTTTAGTTTTGTTTCTGACTCGCCATATGTGAGATAATTGTGCCCACAGGAATTCCTTTCAGAGTACCTAAGCACAAAAGAAAAACACCCGGCCAGTTCTTTTTCTAGAGCAGTACAAACATTTCCTTAAACCTAAGTGTCTCAGGAGGGGCATTGACAGAAGGCTCCTTTCACCCAGAAAGCCCGCTCTGTGCTGAGCTGCCGGTGAACCCTCCGCCGCCTCCTGCATTTTGACGTCACCCACGGAGCAAAAGTTTTGCCAATAAAAGCAGTCAAGTTCTTTGATTCCAACTTTATGACAATGGAAAGGAGGCCAGGGCCAATCATGCTGTGGTGGGGTTTATTAATGGAAAAGGGCAATGGGAGCCAGTAACTCTTTGGCAACTTTGTTCCTTTGACTACTGTCCCCCTGCCTTGCACTTGATGGATGGAAAACTGCATGCTCTCCTCTTTCAGTGATAGCTTTCCCATGCTAATAATCTCCCCAGTAAGAAGGCCTGAACTAACATTAGGAGCTTGCACAGCTTGGGAAGGGCAAAGCAGATCTTAAAACCACCCATGTGATTTGACAGCTACAAGGAACCATGCTAAGAAAATATCCCTGTACTCTGAACTCATCTTATTAAGGGAATAAATCTGATTTCTTCTTTGAGCTCTCCTCCCCTGTGGTCTGAACTGCTAACCCCTTGGTTTTAATAGATGAGTTATGTCCCTGGACAATGACACAAAAATTTTAGTCCTATTTTCAGCATATCCCAAGAAAATTAATTGTGATCTCTCCTCAGAACTGTTTCAGAATACTTCTGTCTGTCACTGCTCTAATAAAAGATGGGGTTGACCATTAGCTTATCAGAGGCTCATTTTTCCCAGGTTCAGTGTGGCTGTGTGCTGAGGAAAGGGATTCTGTCTCTAAGTCCCAACTTGTGGAAAGGGCAGATGGGCATTGCTTTTCCTTCCTTCCCTGCTCTGTCAGTAAAATTTCCAGTAAATGCCTGGAACTTGTCCTCCAAAGCAAGAACCATCTCCATTCCCTGGACCCCTGAAGTAGGGACACCCACTTTAGTGGTCAAGTCAGCTTTAGGGAGGACCAAAATCAAAGTAAAGAGCATGACAGGCCAGAGTTTGGCTGGAAGGTAATAAATAAGGGGAAAATGCCACTTCACTGGCAAGAAAGCTGATAGGGGGCCTAAGTGTCTCTTTCTTTCTTCACCAACCACATCACAGAACAGCACAGAAGCTTTTGGAGCTCCTTCTGTCTCCATTTTGTGACCCAAAGCACTCTCAGTGTATGCACACCCAGTCTGAATAGTTATTCATGGACCTTGCTGGGCACCAACAAGGATCCTGAGCAGTACACTCCTGAGCACACCTCCCAGAGAAGTAATAGCCATGGAGGCTATGGAGCTCCTGGCAGAAGAATTCTGCAGCAGAGTCTAAAATGCTGTCAATAAAAATTCTGAAAGAGCACAATTTCATAGGGGCCCATGCTTTAGAGCATGGTTTGCTTTGGGTGTGATGGTTTTATTTCTGTTTTTAGGGGGAAAAGTATTTAATTTGCACTACACATCTCCAGCATTTGTAGTTGGAGAATACAGATTTCAGAACAATCCTTGCTAGGAGACTTTATAGATAAGACCACAACAATTTATTCCTCTCTTTATCTGACAACTAATAAAGCATCACTCTCCCCAAAATTGTACAGCTTTAGATAACTAAATATTCTTGAAAGTGCATAGTAAAAAAAAACAAAAACAAAACAAAAAAAAAAAAACAAAACCAAAAAAAAACCAAA
>VWZN01036909.1:9279-20264 GCA_013396955.1 Regulus satrapa
CAAAAAACCAAAAAACCCCCAAAAAACCAAAAAAAAAAACAAAAAAAAAAAAAAAAAAAAAAAAAAAAAAAAAAAAAAAAAAAACAAAAAAACAAAACAAAAAAAAACCAACCACAATATGGACACAAAAGAAAGAGTGACATACCATTCTGTGCAACTGAGACAGAATATATGAATTATCCTGTTAAATTGCTAGCAATGCAATTAGCATTACCAATGCATTTTCCAGCAAGGAACAAAGCCTTCTTTATGAACAAATAGAAAAATATCTTTCTGCAAGGCAATACACTGTTTTGTCTGTATGTGATACAGGCCCTCATGATACAGGGGTAAAACTTTGTAGCACTGGGTGTCTTGGTAAACAAAAACAAAACAAAACAAAAAAAAACCCAAAAAACCCAAAACAGACCCTAGAAACAGAAGTTGAGGGTTACTCTTTTGAAAATACATTATTGGGAGTTCTGTGCAAATTATGTGCATTATTATCAATGTCTTGCCATTTCAATAGGTAATCCTGTGTCCTTGTTACTCTCTGGGTCAAAATAATAAATTCAAGAAAAGTGGAAAATTGCACCAAATGAATGTATTCTTGTGGCAAAATAGTGATGAGAAATGAAAGTTTTTTACAAGAAAAGCAAAATATGGGGTTTTTTCTGCTGCCTTATAAGGAGTAATCACAGCAAGGAATGAAATAGTTTAAACGGAAATATCAGAAAGAAAGGATGCCTTTCTTCATAAAGCAAACACTTTATTGATCCCTTGAAATTGTATATCACAAAAGGAAAAGCTTGCAGCCTTGAAGAAAACAAGTCTCATTTAAATGACTGCACAAGTGAGACCAAGCCCTTCAAAGGCTTTGTCTCTGTTATGAAGTTCTGTTGGCACAATTTTCTTTGTTCATAATGAGTCAGATATCCAGTAGCAATGCCTGTAAAGTCTCGGAAAGAAGCAGTCATGGCAAGTACAACTCCTTTTGGCAGTGAGGTTTAGTGGTGGCAGACTGACTTGTCTTCCCTGCATCAAGCCTTCAGCTGAAAATGCTGGTAATTTCATGTAACTCAGGTTATGCAGCATAGTATAAACATTTCTGCTGTATCCTAGTGCAGTGTTCTTCCAAGATAGCTATGGTGTAAATATAGATGTATCACAGAGGAAATAACTTACCTTCAAAGTCAGTCTAAATGCAGAATTAACGCATTTCTTGTTCCAATCACAGAACCCACATGTCCCCCCGGAATAGCACTCAAATCATTAGGAGCACACATGCTCATCTCTCACTTCTTATTTACAATAATAGAGACAATTCAACAAGGAGGCAAGAAAATGCTACGTATTCTTGACTTTTATTTGGGGATCAAGCTGTTAAATTTTTCACAGGTGGTTGAATTGCATGTTTTCCTCAATTTTCTGGGCATACTCTGGAGTCTGATTTGCACAGGTGCAGAGTACACCCAGCTGTAAGTGAAGTCAATGAAAGCTGTTCTGTGGACACATGAAACATTCTATAATTCTAAGCTGAATTTCATTTTTAACACTGTAAAGTTATATATTGAACTACTTCACTGACTTTTTCAGGGATAAGAAAATGATGAGACATAGGCACACACCTGGAGTAAAATCTTTCATGAGAAATTGTTGAAATTTGGCAAAATTATATGAAAGTGAAAACTCAGTTTTTTAATAACTGGGGAACATTAAGCTCCCACTTACTTAAGAAAATATGACATAGTCCCAGTCTGATTTACGGCACTGTTCTCAGAATCCCTGTTGTTCATTATAAAAAAAAAATTTCTACTCTGGCAAAAAAAGTTTAGAATCAACTAAATTAAGCCTATTTTCAATTCCAAATTAGTGGCTGAGATGTTTTCTTTCAAATATTAAAAGCCCTTCTAACATCAGAGAGGCTAATTGACTGTCAAATTTACATCAGTTAATGGCATTTTACAGGTACTTAAGCTTAAAGAGATCCACACTCATTTTTCTCTGTCCAACTCTTTGGGAGCCTTATATTCTCTGATAATAAAAATTGCATTAATTGAAGAGAGAAGAATATAACCTTTTGTAAGGTAGGAAGCAATCATCTGTATGTTTAAATTATGTAATGGATTTTCAATTCTCATCCTTAATTGCAATTTATACTTACGAGCCTCCTTCAAAAGATCAGCCATCTTCTTTGATAATCTGTCATCTAATCTGTGCGACATCACCTTGCAAGCTGATCTATCATGCTGTGAGATTTGAAAATGTGGAATGTATTTTTACATAATTATACCACTTCACTCTTGCTAGCCATTGATGAAAAGAATGGTTAGGCCATCATTTTGGGCAAAGGGGCAGTTTAAAAATGAATTCTTATAGAGCAAGCTACAAAAGAACATTTTCTTTAGTTTATGTCATTATTCTGTAGCCTAAGGAGAATTAGTATGGAAGCAGTATGGAAGTGTGGAACAAAGAAGTAAGGAATCAATTAATCTGAATTTCACAATCCGGAATTCTAGTCTAAGGTCTCTTGAGGGTGTTATAGAAATTGAAGCTCTATTTTTGTATGAGATGGAAAATTGCTTATATTTCATGGAATAAACTCATGGGAGGCCTGGGGATCACGATTCTAATGCCTGGTCTTTCAGCTATTTGGCTCCATAGTAAGTTGCATGGTAGGCATTCTTGAAGCAATATTCAAGGCAATGGACAGAGAAGAAAATAAGAAAGGGGAATAAAAAATGTCAGAGAAAACCAGGCAAACTAATTCAAATACAAATCAGTACCTGTGGAATATACAAGATTTTGCAGCTCCAATAGGTGTACACAGTGTTATTATAGTGTCAAAAAATACCAGAAGGCATCTCTTATGTATCTGTTTCTAAAGGGAATTAAACCTAAAAGAAGATGCATCTTTGGGCCCTTTTTGCATCCAAATATTCAAGGCTAGACTGGACAAACAAGTTCATTCAAGGCATATCCAGTTGTTGCCTGTATGTAAACATGAAACCTTTATGCTGTGTATAACTATAATGGTTTTGGAGCACACATTTCACATAGGAATAGTGCTCTGCTCCTTTTTGGAGGGCACAAACTTTGATCAGATTTCATTGTATAGGCTGTCAGAGAGTCATCTATTTAAAATTTCTTTTGGAGATAACAAAACAGGTTTGTCAGAAAGCAAAAATCTCTTTGCCAATCTTTCTCATGGAATTTCTCTTTCTTTTAAATTTCATGTCAGTGAAGATCATATAATCATATAATCAGTGTAGGAAATTCAGGATAGGGGAGGAAAAATGGAGAAGGAAGAGGATATTTTCATTTCTTCATACATTCAATTCAATGATATGGAATAGTAGGTAACAGTTTCTTCATTTTGGAAAATTGTTAAATTGGTCTCAAAGATATCTTCATCAAAAGTGCTTTTGGTGTAGCCTGAACATTTCTCAAAAGAAAATAAGGAATCATAACTCATGTTAATAATATTTAAGCAAATTTTTGAGATATTTAAGTATTAGTATAATTACAAAATATTTAAAATTTTTTTCTTTGTTTCTTCTCCATTTTTTTCCTTGAAGAAAGCCTTAGCAAGTCAGGAAAATTCAGTAGAGTTTAAGATAGCCAAGACAAGAAGAAAGGCAATTTACAGTACAGATATTGGGGACAGTAAATTATAGGATGTTCTTGCCTCAATCGATTTCCAGTTGATTTAGTAGTAGAAATGCTATCCTTCAAATGGAATCTAAAGGTATTGAGTTCTTAATTTCACTTTATTTTCCACTCACTTATGATCTCTGACAAGTTATAGCTGAGGTAACTACACCAGCTTTAGAAAAAAATCCCATTGAGTTTATTTTACCAAGTGTGAGTTTGGAACTAAAACATAATATAAACCCTCTGGGATTCAGGAAGTCTAAGTCCCATTTTACTTTAAAAAGTAGAGGTAGAAAATTCTCCTGATTTCTTTTTCCATCTTTTGCTTCTACTTCTCCATGTCAAATTTGAAATAGTTGGGTTTTGACACCCATTTCCAGTGCTACCAAACCGTGATTAACATGGACAGCACAGAGATGCAATCTCTTCCTCAGGTAGATACTCAATCCTCATACAGCCCAAACTTCTAATTATTTTTGCAGAGAAGTAATATTTTCAGCTCTTGAGTCTTCCACCATTGCCTAGGGAGAGGGTGCTCTGGAATCTTGTAGTCAGGGCTAATGGGAAGGATAAACTATGAAAGAAAAATAAAGAGTAGTTTGCCTGAATTCTTCCTTCTTCAAACAGCATGGTATGGAGCCACAAAATAGGAGATCTTCCTAACAGTCACGTCCTTCCCAGTTGCAATCAGTAAATTAGGTATTTCTGAGCTGCCCAAAAGTTTCTCAGTAGCGGCATAATGTGTGATTCTGGCTCTGCTACTCTCTTCTAGACCTGTATCAGCTTCCTGTTCCCACAAACACGGTTTGGCCCATGACTTAGGAGTCTCTGTGTGTTAATTCCATGTCTGAGATTAAGAGTAATCAGAGAGCAATCCTTGATCTTTTCTTGTCCTTTTCTGCCACCAAAAGTATCTTGAGAGTCACTTGAGCAGAAGCAGCACATACGATGTAAGATGGGGTACAAAGCAGGTGCCAAATTTCCCCAACCTTTATCTTATTCACTTAGCCCAGACCAGTTTACTGCTTGCCTTGGCAGGAAATTTGGGAAGTTCTACTTTGAGGCAGCTAGAACTGATGAGCTTCTTGAAAAGCTCAAGTCTCTTATTCCAATTCTTGTTTACTCAGTCCCGGCCCATCTGCCCCACACCTCCTGGCCACCAGAACAGACAGTGACATCAACTGTCCAGCTTTTATCAGTTGTGAAGTCAGATGTGACACATCAGGGTATGACATCTGTGTATGGGAAGTAGCTCCAAACTTTGCATTACCCAGTTAATGCTCCCATTTAAGGGTACACCCTGACAACGAAATTCTGTGAATGCTACTCTTTCTGTATGGTGTCTCTTAAGACAGTTGGACTCCACATTGCGTTCCTCAGCTTGATGGTCTGATAGGTATTGCCTCACTTCTACCTAATGCCACCACCTGAAGCCAGAACCCTCAGGATCTGTAATGACCCTTATCAAGTTTGAGTAGTAGAACCTCAGTAGATATTGACTCAAATCTAAAACACATGAATTAATTTGAAGTGAAAATCTAGGGATAACATCTCTTTCTTTTTTCTTTTTTTTTTTTCCCCCAAAGTTGTTGAACAGTGGGTTCTGTTACCAAGCAAATTATTGAGTCCAAAATGTGATAAGATAAGAAAAATGTGACCAAATGGCAACAGCAATTAAAAAACAACTCTGAAGTTTGTGTAATAAATTTGAAAAAAAAATGAGCAGACATTAGACATAGCACTATACTCTGCAACCACTCTGAAGCAAGTGGTAAGCCATATATATGTCTTGGGAATTACTCTGCAATTTACTTATGTGGGGTTGATTAACTCATCTTAGGAGACATAAAGTGTATTCAATCTAATCTTATGATATCAATCATTATGTTTCTTCAATGTGAACTTTTCTAGGATTAAGTTGTTATCATTTTGCTCTCCTCTTCAACATTTTGCAATGTTTACTTTGGTGTTTTAGGCAATTAGGAGACAGGTACTGTTGCTTTCATTAAGTTCTGCTACTTTTCAGTGCTTGGAAGAAAGGATCCAGAGGATGAAGTGACTAATGGGAAGGAGAATTGGAGTTTATTTTGTTTGTTATCACCCTATAGTCCTGAATTCATTAATCTTCTATGTGGATTAACATCTGCTCTTCTCTTTAGAAGATCTTGATACTCTGACACATATTTGAGTGATAAACTGAATATTTCTTCAAGCAAAATCATTATGTTGAGTTGCTTGAAAAGAACTACTCTTCAAATGGTTTTGACTAATTAATATTTGAGGTTGCTACAGAATAAAAAACCCAAAAAACCAACCAAAAAGCCAAACAAAACCCCAACACTATCACTGTAAGCATTTCACTGGGCAGTTTTTCAAATTAATGCAGTTTAACTATTACATTAACTTAATGGCTATTTTCCCCTACTTTAACCATGTTAAATGTGCCGGCAATAATGAGCTTCTAATGCTGTCTCTTTTAAGTCTCAGAGGCATCTTTAGAGCTCTGCTTATCTCTTGGATCATAAAGCTGCATAATTTAGTATTCAAACAATTAATTTAAAACTGAAACACTTTGAATTACCATAAAATTAATCAATAAAACAAATCTTAGCATCCCATTCTTTCTCTATTTAGTAAATTTGAAATTGTAGGATGAATAAAAATTTATAATATTCTGTTTTCTACTCATGAATCAGCTGCTATAAAGCATAAATTTATATAAAACTATCGGAGATATTTTCATAACCGTTTGCAAAAAAAGTTTCTCGTGTCTATTAAACTAAGATCCCTTTGATGGAACAATTTTTTTAGACTTTCCTGTAACATTAACTTAAATAGAAACAGCTTTAAAACAAATTGTCATTTCTAACCTTTTTCCAGATTTGCAATACACAGAGGTAGATGATATATGTAATCAGAATTCCTACCTTATTAAATGGCTAAATCCTAATAATTGTGCAACTCACAGCACTGTATCACTTAACATTTTAAAACATCTCTGCACTCAAAGTATGTTTTATTTCCTTTGTTGTGCTTCTAAGTGCTAACTGCTAAGTGTCCCTTGTAGGCTGGGTTATTTCTAACCAAGAAAGAAAATTGTAAGATGAAACTGGATTTATCTCTTGCCTGTATCCTCAGTAAGACCTATATCTAATAAAAGGCTGAGGTGCCTAATGTAGTAGAGTCTCTTATCTAAGTACCCAAATGACAATTGTAAGTCCCAGATTTAGGCCCCTACTGCCATCACAATTTCCTAGGGACACCATGAAATTCTCTCATCTTATTTAAGATACCTTTATCTGATCTAGTGTCCATCTATAGTAAAAAATGTTGTGGGATGCAACCGATGTAATCTCTTTTGGGAAGATTATAGGTGACTAAATGTGGTCAAGTGAATCTCAAAGCAATCTTTTCTCTCCATTGGAAGAGTGGCTTAGTTACCAGGACACATAGGGATACAAATTAAATCCAGTCCCTCTCCCCCAGATAAGCTATGTTACAAATTAAATCCAGTCCCTCTCCCCCAGATAAGCTCTGTTACTCATGGCAACATCAGCTCTGTCCACTCTGAATCTGGGTCTGAATTTTCATTTTCTGACTCTTTTTTTCAAAGAATTGAGTAGGATGTTTTCATATTTTTAATTTTTTCTTAGTTTTTTCCAGTACTTTCTTCATATAACACAAGGAATCCTGAGTCCCACTTTTCCAGCTGAAGGTCTTTGCAGCAGTAAGCTGCAAAATGCTACCTTTTCTTTGTATTTTGGGTGTGTGGTTTCTTCTCTCTGCTGCATTCTTTCTGTGACTTTCACAGATTTGATATAGGCTGGCTCTTTCCTAGGCTAAATTATCCTTCTGGGAGCATATGGGCACTGGAAACTCTTCTGAGTTACTTGGACATACATTTTGTGTCTGATTGCCCTCATAGTTTAGTAGCTGTACACTTAGGACTATTAGTATAATTACTCTTTCTTTATGTTTTAAAAATAATTATATCATAGAATCACAGAATATCCAGAAATGAAAGGGACCCACAAGGATCACCAAAGTCCAGCTCATGGTCCTGCTCAGGACAGCCCCAAGAATGACACTGTGTGCCTAAGAGCTGTGTCCAAATCCTTCTTGAACTCTGACCGGCTTGGAGCTATGACCACTGCCCTGGGGAGTCTATTCCAGTGTTCCAAATATCCAGACACAGTTTCCTGAGATTCCCTCAGGTCCCATCACTGGTCACACAGAGAAGGGATCAGTGCCTGCTCCTCTGCTTCCCCTCGTGAGGGAGCTGCAGACTGCACAGGGATGTCCCCTCAGTCCATTCTTCTCCAGGCCAAAAAGACCAAGAGACCTGAGCTGCCCCACACTCAACTTCCACTCTAGACCACCCACCATTGTTGTGACCTTCCTTGGCTTTCAAATAGTTCTATATGGCTCATGGCCATAACTTAGCACAATAAATACAAGCATGGAAAACCTTCTGGTTGAAACCAGTGCCAGCAAAAGCACTGCAGATCTATTTAATAGCCAAGAAAACTTCTGGATCCCAATTTTGTGAATTTTATCACAAATAGCATTAATCATAGCACACTTTGGCCACCTTAAATATTAATATCTGACATATGATAAACATATGGTTTTTTTCCTCTACCATCCTGCTTATGGTGTTACTGAGATCCAAGATATTTTTCAAAAATATTAATAGCTAATTTAAAGGCAATAATTTTAGAACTTATGCCTACTAGTTCTCCTAAAACTTTTGAAAGTGTTAATTTTTGAGGTCTTTAATTTCCCATAAAGAAATAAAGCAAAATTATTTCATTATAGATGCCATCTGAAACATTATGATTTGCTGAAGCTTAGTGGTGTTTCTATGTGATCAGACAGCTCCTGTTATCCAGCTGTGCTCTCCAGGTTAGGATGTGCACCCATGATTCACTGTGGACCTCCTCTACTCAAAATGCTGTCATCTATAACCCTTAGGCTTGTGGTGCATTGCTAAAAGTGAGATCATGAGGACATGTACTCCAGCTAACAACTTGAAGGCAGTTCCATCTGACACATGCTGTGCTCAAACTGGCATTTTGGTGGAGAGCAGAAGTGGAGTTTTGAAGTCAACCTCCCTTTTGTATCTACACATTGGTTTGGGTCAGAGAAAGGTTTCAGTGCACAGGAGGTAGACTGCTTCCAGAGGCCAGGTGCAGAGATGTGCACTGCCACTGTTCTGTTCTTCAGACAGCTTAACAAAATGTGGGCTGGACATGTTTGGGATGTGTGGGACCTGGTGAAATCCAGTAAGACTCTCCAGCCACACGCAGCGTGGGTGTGAGATCCTGAATACCAACTGCTTTCATCTCCTGATCTCTTCTCTCTGCATCAAGCTATTTGCCTTTACAGACATAGCCATAGGGAAATCTAAATAACAAATAAAACCAAACACGATCTTTCAATTTGGTGCAAGGATAAAAACCAACAACTTCTTTATAGGTTCTTGCAGTGCCCCTACTGATATCATGTGAGAGCAGATTCCAGAAATGCACTCTAAGTAATTTTAGTCATGTCTTATCCATTCTCTGTCTGTTATTCTCTCTCTGTCATTTTCTCCTCAGGCAAAGAGCTGTACATGCAGTGTTTTGTTTTGACTTTTTTACTAGTTAGTTAATTTATTTTATTGCCTGTACCACATTGTATTTGTATTGAAATAAGCACACTGAAGAAAAAATATTTTGGTGGTTGAAAAAAGGATCGAACTTTTGATGAACTTTAGCTCCTGTGGGAACTTCTGACACTTTTTTTTTTCCCTAATCAGAGGAATTTTAACAATTAAAAGGATGGATTAAAATAAAAAATATTTTGTGAAAGTCTGAATACATTTGCCATTTATTTCTGTCTGGGATAAAATGAAGAAATAAGGGAATGTGTGATGGGGTTGAAATTGTGATTTGTATTCATCTTTAGTAACCAAAAAGTAATGTTTATGTGATTCACTTGCTTGTTTTTGCTCAGAACTAATATTCCTCAAGTCCTTTGCCTTAAGCTTATTTGTTTATGGATAGAAAGTTAGAGATAATGCGGAAAAAAACCTCAAAAAACAAAGTGAAAAATTAGTCTTTTTCTTAATTTTGAGATTTAGAACATGGGAGAGGACAGTGACAAACAGCAATTCACCCACAACACACAATTTTTTTCCTTTATTAATATGCAGCTTTGCCATGAAAAATCAGAAATCTCATTTATTTCTTTGTCTTACAGACACACAATTAAAATGGTGTTTTACATCCAAAAAATACAGAGGAAGAAACATGGCTAGAAACTGCAACTGAAAAACAAAGCAAAGCCATAAAAGAAAATGAAGCTTTTCTTATGGGTTTTTTTTTTTTTGCATGTAAACAATGCTAGTATGGCAAGTTTTCTGGGTCTTAAATTTCTGATTATATAAAACTTCGTGGTTCTTCTAAAATTGATGTTGCTGTCTAAAGGCTCTGGTTCTTCTTGACATCCTTAGCTTTTCTTCTAATTAAAGAAGAACAAAAAAAAAAGAAGATACAATTCACTCGAATGCAGCAACCTTTACAATTAGTATTTAACTGTCCATAAAAATACTGATTCCCTTAATGAACCTGCTGCTACCATTGTTTACTAACTTGAAATTAAGGAGGAAGAAAAAAACGATCATTAAGCAAATCTCATGTTACTGTTTACCTACCTCTATAGTCCCATTATCATTTGTAATTACATATAGTTAATCAATGCCAGCATCTTAAAAAAAAAATTATTGGATGGAACAAGATGAAATAGATGATACCTCAATGCTCAAACTGTAACATAGGTCTAATGTAATTCCTCACAAAAAGTTAAATCATAAAGTTTACATTTAATTCAACCAAATGTCACACTCTAAAATGTGCAGGCCATCAAAATGTTTCTTAATGAGGGAAATTAATCAGTTGTCCAAATATTCATGCTTGATTTAGTAGGATTAAAACATAAGGCAGAAAGCAGTTTAAAAGTATTTGTAAATCAGTGGACTTTTTGGAGAATGTTTAACAGGCATGATGACTAAATTATTTGCACTTCTCTGTGGGAAGGTCTTTAGTACAGGTTTCACAACTTTTTTTTCTTTTTTAGAAATGTAATCAAGTTAATCTCACTATTCCTCCCAGGTACCACATGTAAACAGTCAAGTAGGGCAAATGCAAAGCAACACAAGAACAGGATTTAGGATTTTCTTTCTCTTCCAGTATCTTTTTTAATGAGAAAATGTTAACTTCTAGGTGTGTCCATCATGATGAGCTCCTATTTCTTTTTTTTTTTTTTTTTTTTTTTTTTTTTTTTTTTTTTGTCTAATCTTCTAACATTTC
>VWZN01036909.1:20290-44307 GCA_013396955.1 Regulus satrapa
TTTTTTTGTTTTTTTGTACCTACACATTTCAAAATTGCTGGCATGGTCCACTTTGGCTCAGTATTGCCAGGCCATTGCAGTCACCAGATGATCCCAGGGGGCCACAGGAGTCAGGAACAGTGAGTCACAGATGGGGACCAGTCAGGCTCCTCACTGGCATGGGTGCAGTCCCACCATGCCTCAGCAGAGAAGGTCCAGTGATGGAAACCAGGGCCATCCAGCAGGACAGGGATAACCTGGCACCAGCAATACAGACGATGACTAAGAGGATAGAGTTTAGGTTTGCTATTAGAAAGACATTCTTCACTGTGATGGTGGTGAGGCACTGGAACAGGCTGCTCCCAGAAGCTGTGGATGCCCTATCCCTGGAAGTGTTCAAGGACAAGCTGGATGGAATCCTAAACAAGCTGGTCTTGTGGAAGGTGTCCCTGCCCACGACAGTGTTGGAAGAAGAGGATCTTAAATGTCCTTTTCAGCCCGAAGTATTCTATGATTCCACAACAATTCAGGACCAAGGCCAAGAAAGGGATGTAAGAACAGGGTCAGGGTCAAGGTCAGCGTGAGGTTGGTGCCAGACAAGTCCCTACAATCCTGCCCTCCAGCAAGCTGCAGGTCCTGAGCTTGCATTCAGCCCCAGGTGCGGGTGGAGACTGGGTGGAGCCTCTCAGCAGCCTGATCCAAGGTCACACACGGGCCAGGGCTGACCCCAGCACCAGCAGTCAAAGCCCTTGCTGGTGAGACACGCTTGAAGCTCATCACAGGTGATGATGGTTACAGCTGATCAGGGCAGCTGGAGCTTGGTGTGTTCACGACAGCAAAGAGATATAACAATGCCTCGATCTTTGACTGAAATGACTACTCTTTTGAAATATAATCTAACATGAAGCTGAAAAATCTAAAAAAAGCATGGTTAGACATGAAAAGTGAACAAAAGATGATTTGTTCTATATACTCAGCTAAATGCTATGTCTTGAAATTTTAATTAACTTTTTCAAGATTTTGAATTTTCTTTTATAGTCAATATGGGTACCCACTTTGGTGTAGGGTTTTCCATTTGGCTGCTTTTTTATTTGCTCTCTATCAAACTCCTCATCAAGGTATTTAAATGGAAAATTCTGGATATCAATTTTTTAATATATTTTTTTTTCCTAACAGTTGATATGAGATTTTTCAATTAATTTCTGTAAAATTTTACAGGTAGCTTTGCTGTGAGTCATGAACTGGAATGCTGACTCTGGCTTTCAGTTAATTGCCACATTTATAATTATGGAGTGGGTAATATAGTTATGAACTGCTTCTCACCTATGGCTCCTTTGTGGTTATAATAACTATAAAGAGATGTTTTCTCTCTTTAAACATGATTTTTCAGTGCAGTTCCAAAGCCTCTATAGACAAATCTGCAAAACAGTAACACTTGCAACCAAAGATAAATAGGTATTTGGAAGCTGTAATTTGTATATATAGATATCTATATATCTATATATATATATAGATATCTGATCTTTTCAAAGTAAGCCAAAACAATCTCCATCAAGTGAAAACTATGAAAAATTTTCTGTATTTTGGTTGTTTTTTTTCTTTTTTAATACCACTTAGGTATTAAGAACATTAAGAACTATGAGCAAAATTGAATTCTGATAGTTTGGTTTATTGCATCTTTAAAACTTAAAAATTTAGTTTTGTGGGTTTGAAACTTTGTGATTCTTTTGAATTTGTGTGATTTTTTTTTCATGTATACATTAGTACATATCTCTTCACTGCTTTGATGACATTTTGTTTATATCTGAAACTCAGAGAATGAAATTGGTAAATTATCTACTGGTTCACATACAATAAAAATATTTCTGTTCAAATTTAAATTCACCTTATTTTGATGTTCCATTCTTGATAATAGCTGTGTATGACTAAACTTGTAAAGCATTAACTAAGGTAAACGACTAAATGAAAAATCTTTTGTATGTGTGTCATGCAAATTGAATACATTTCATACTAATAAAACTTCAACAGACAATAGAATTTCTCCAGCACTTATGCTTTCAGGCCATGCATTTGAAATTAATTTAATTTTCTTGTGTGTATTAACTCTTTGCTCAAGGTAGTATTTTTTAAGCAATTAATAGACAGGAAAAATACTTCACCAGTTTGTCTCAGAATTCAGGCTCCAGTCAACAGTGAAGTTTCTTTTTGGGAATGGGTGAAAATTATTTTCCAAGTAATTGAAATTCTTCAGGTGAACACAAGCATAGTTTTTTTTCTCTGGGAATTACGAGTTTCAGCTTAATACAATTCAAGAACATCAAGAGATCCCAAATAGCCACTGAAGCAAAGGTCCCGATGTTAGCCTGTAGCAGGCTTTTAATCATATTATAAAAAATACTAATACATAGGAGAAATATGGGACAGTGGGATCCATTTCAAATATTGTTCATTGAACTTTGATATAGAGAATAACAAGAGAATTGTGTCTTCTTTATTCTGTATTTATCTCATGTGTAATATAATTTATCCGAAATAGAACAACATGTTTCTTTGAAGCTTGCTCTGCTGAAGTTTTGTTTGGCACTTCTGAATGGTAAGGGCTGGAGAAGCAGGAATACAGACTACAGAAGTGTAAGATTTTTTTCTCTGAATTGGCCCTTCAAGTTCACCTCCTGCTGGGTGAGCAGAGGAGTTCTGTCCATGACCTGAGCACTGTGTTACAGCCCATGTTATCTATTCCTAACAGGCAAATGTATTCACAAACATCAGCACTTGAGCTTATATGGAAGGGGTTTCTACTGTTCCTGAGATTTTATGTCCTCCCAATGAAAAGCTGGATAAGAAAGGAAAGGAAAAAAAAAAAAAAAAAAAAAAAAAAAAGGTTGCTATAAAAAGGAAATTGCTGCAGGTTTTCTAAATATCACAAAGCAAGACAAGTAGCTGAAGTCCAAACAGACAAATTCATCTAGGCCGTCAAAATAGAACTATTATGTGTTGCAAGGACATCTATATATAGTGGCAAGGACTACAACCTGTTTCTGTCACAACAAATACACTTAGCATTCTTCCTGAGGGAAAACTCTGTTAAATTTGGGATTAGTGTGCAGGGAGATCTAGCTGACAAACTGTCTATGTATAATTTCTTATAGCATAGATGCATATATAACATCCATTAGCTGACAGTGAAACAGAGCTCAGTAAATAGCATAATTTGCTGTATTTTAGGAGAGTAAGAGAGGGGATAGCAGGGCAGCAATGAAGGTTTTCCAACATCTTCATGCCTTGTATTGTCTCAGCTATCAAATGTTCTCCATCTACCTGATGAGCTCTAAAGAATATTTTCTTTCCCAATACCTGCTGCTTGGAGAGTGGTACTGCATTCAATACCCCCAGCTCAGACTTCTCCCACAACACCTTAAGAAACTTTATCTCCACAGCTCCCACAGTCCTCCACTGATTTATAGTGTTCTCTGCTACTCTATGTCCAGACCCAAGGCTTCAGTGTTGTTACAGAGTGAGAAGAAATGAGGTTTCAAAATTCCTATTTCTTAAGTTCCCACAGCTTATAGAGTGCTAATGAAAGCAGACTGAAAAGAAATCTTAATTGCTGTGGTTTGAAAACTTTAAAAATAGATTATTATGGTCAGGCAAAAGTGCCAGGAAGTTGATAACCTGCACTCTAAGTCTCAACCCAGCGTGAATCAAAATGACATTTATGAAGTCTTGGAAAATGGCAACTGTAATGAAAACGTCTACTGACCCCTGACTAATAGTGTCAGCAATCCAGCAGTGCTTAATTATTAAAATCAACACATGTCCCGCACTGACAGCCCAGTGTTTTGAACTGTGCAGTTCTGCTGAAGAGGTGGAAACAATAAATAGAAGTGACAAAAATCCCTTTTTATTCATTCTTGTTCTCTCTTTCTGCTGATTCCTTTCCACAGAAGAGTTAGAAAGGTCACCATGACTATGTTTTCCAGGAGTTGTTAGGCTGCAAACTGCACCTGGCTGTTATGGGTTAGGTGGGTGTGCTCATCTCTGGGTCACAAAGTGGCTGATAGTCAGGTCCAGAGAGCAGTGGTGAGTGGTGCTACACCCAGCTGGCAGCCACAGGCGCTCCCCAGGGCCCCATGTCAGGGCCAGGCCTGTTGAGCTGTTTGAGGTTCAACAAGGCCAAGTGCTGGGTCCTGTACTTGGCACAGAACAACCCCATGCAGCATTACAGGCTGAGGATAGTGCGGCTGGAGACCTGCCTGGTGGAGAAGAACCTTGAGTTACTGGTTGGCAGCAGCTGAATGCAAGCCAGCTGTGCTCAGGTGGCCAAGAAGGCCAGTGGCACCTGGCCTGTGCCAACAAGGGTGTGGCCAGCAGGACCAGGTCAGTGATTGTCCCCCTGTACTGCTGATGCCACGCCTTGACTGCTGTGTCCAGTTTAGGCTCCTCACTGTGAGAAAGACATTGACATGCTGGAGCAAGTCCAGAGAAGGGCAACGGAGCTGGTGAAGGGTCTGGAGCACAAGTTCAATGTGGAGTGCCTGAAAAAGCTGGGGATGTTTAGCCTGGAGAAAAGGAGGCTGGAAAGAGATCCTTTTGATCTTTACAACTACAGGAAAGGAAAGGAGGTTGTAGCCAGGTGGCAGTTGGCCTCTAGGTAGGTGGAATTGGGACACCATAATCCTGGGGAGGTTATGTTGGATATTTGGAAGAATTTTTTCACGGAAAGGGTGATTAGACATTAGAAGGAGCTTCTCAGGGTGGTGGTAGAGCCACCACCCCTGGAGTTTTAAGGAAAGCCTGGACATGGCTCTCAGTGCCATGGCCTAGTTGGCAGAGTGGATAGTAGTCACAGTTGGACTTGATAATTTCAGAGGTCTTTTCAAACCTAATTAATGGATTCTGTGATGCTGCAGTGAGGTGGCAACACTCCAGCATTTACTGAGATGGATCTCATGACAGAGCTAGAGCTGTGTGCAGGTGTCAAGCCTATCCAGGAAGCACGCAAGAAGTTGCACTTGGGCATTAGTAATGAGGAAACTCCTCTGTCTTGAACAAGAGGAAACCAGCTGGGTCAGTGTCTCCTAAATCAGGAGGCACCCTCCAGAGTAAGTGGATTTGGGAGACCACCCTAACTTCAGTTCTGCACTAGAGGTGTTCTCACTTCTGTTCACTTCTCTTTTAGGTTTCTATCCCCAAAATTTGAGTGACAGGCTTAACTTCAATATATTGATTGTCCCAGTGAGGCTGATGAAAATTCAAACTAAAATAAAATTTCTGGCTAACAAAATGTCATCTCTGTTCACCCCTTTTTCTGTTATGATATGACAGTAATTTGAGGAGGAGCCCTGCTTTGTCACTAACCTTCCTGCAGGCTGTTTTTCATTGAAGGAAACACGGCAGGGGTCCACACAGATCATTCAGCAGCACCCTGGGCTTGGTGATCAAAGAATCTCATTGTTGAGATTCTCAGTTCCGCAGAGAGCAGTTATCTTGCAGTGCAGATGCAACTCTTGAAACATACGCTCTGTAAAGTGCCTTTTTGGAATTGCAAAACTCTTTTTAGAGAAGGGGACTTTAAAGCCCAAATCACCTAGAAGTTTTCAAAAATGTCATCTTGGGTTTAGGAAAATGATAGTGAACCACTTCTCTCTTTCTGCTTTTCTTGTAAAGTCAAATATTCAAAATAAAACTCCCTTGTCATTTTGTCAGTAAGGTTTTCAATGCTCTTCTGCATTTAGAATTTGAATTTAAAATAAAAAATCAATGTGAAACAAAATAGCAATCCATTTACTTAAACAAGAAAAAGGTACTCATTTATTATGCCTTTAAAGCATTTAAACTAATTTGTTCGCAAAAAAACCCAGAAATTTGCTGTATTAGGTATGAAAGAATATATTTTGAGAAGTACTGTAACTATTATAAAACTGGAGGTTAATTGTTACTGCAGCTTACAGATGTTTTTTTATAGTACCTGTACTAAAAGCAGGGTAGGGTGCACTGAACTCTCATTTAGTTCTGCCTTTACCCATTGGAGCCCAATGTGACTTTTCAGCAGTGGACGTTTTGGTGAGGTGAAGGCTCTAATGGTGAATTCTGTTTTAATAAAGATTGTGCTTCTATTTTTAAACTTGTCTTCTATCTAATACCATAATCTGCATTCCCTATAGATGGAAATAAAGAAGTATTGCAATGAATATCACTAAGAAAGTCTATTATTTCTAGCATGAAAGGTCATACAATACTCTTCTATCTAGAAAAATACATAAAAAAATTAAAAGAAAGCACTTTATCCTGCTTTAGCATTCTCTTTAATATGGTATTGGTAACCTGTCTGTAACAGCAACTTACTAATTCCCCTCTAATTTTGTTTTAATTTTTAAAAGATGCAGAACAAAGGGTACTAAATTTACCTGGTTTGTAATTTCTTTGACTTCAGTGTTTTACTCTACGGCTGAATTTGGCCCATTTAAGAAGCTTTGCGATTTGTTACTGTATAGCTGAGTCTCCTTTTAAAACATTCTCCTGCAGCTGACATGCATACTAAGCAATACAGCTGCAGTCATCTGTAAAAGCTTGGAATTAATTTTCCTCTTTATTGCTACAGCTTATATCATTCTGCCTTTCCCTTTATAATACAGAAAAAATTCTCATTCCTTAAGAAGCCTTTGCAATTAGTTTCCTTTCTTTTATTATTACTTGTCAGTAAAGTAACCAATGCAACTGTTACCATCTGTACACACACTAACTACAGTATGAACATTCAGAACAGTCAGAAAAAGTTTACTTAAATGATAAGTTAAATCGAGACATAAAACAAACATCTTTTGGTTTGCTGATGAAAATCTAAATAAAAATAAGAAAAGAGGCAGAATATTACAGATGAGTATGTGGAGTAAAGGGATGAATAAGAAAAACAAGTCAAGGAAATGAAACTACTATACAGAATAAACAGAAGTATTTGGGAGAAATGCATAATTTTTTTTTATCCTATTATGTTTAAAAATGTATCTAAGACTACTGGGTGAAACTTATCTTTCAATTGAAAAAGTCAAAGATGGGAAACATTTATGTTCAAGAAACTGTGAAAAGGTGAAAAAGTAAGATTTTTTGTTTTTGTTTTTTAAAATCCTGATTTAGGTGTAACATAGCCACAATTAAAATAGCACTTCCTCTGGGTTTAAAAATAAGAATAACATTTGAACAGGGAAAGGGCTTATGTATACAGTAAAAAGCTCTTTCTGAATCATGCATTTAATTTGTATTGAACTTGTATTAGTCAGATGACTGAGTGGAGGGCCCATCTTTGAATCAATCTGTGTTTTGGAGATCACATTCACCCCACAACTGGATTCTGTGGCAAACTCTTATGTACATATATATATATATATATGTACATGTATATGTATCAGTGCATATATGTGTGTATTGTCCAGTATCTATTTCACAGGGAGGAAGATGAATGGCAGTCACCTGACTGATCCTATGTTCCCCTTATGCACCTTTACTCCTTCTACTCAGCAGAAGTGAGACAATGAAGAACAATTAAGACCGAGCTTGATGATGATTTATCTTAGCTTTTCCTACTCCTTGAGACTTCATAGTGTCATTGACCATACTTTGCGATATCAGGCTTATGGGTACAGAGGATGGATGTGCATACTTTTGAGCTCTTTGCTTAGCATTCTGGCATCACTGAATCCCATTATTTCAGATAAATAATCCTCGCTTGCCATGGAATAGGGATGGCTTGGACTAGAATTACTCCTGGAATGAACGGAATTGTATCTAAAATGTGAGTGTTACTGTGATGTTTATGAATGAGTCCTAAGTGAGCTCACACACAGTCTTTAACAAAGGAAGGAACTGAGTCAACTCTTTTCATCCTGTGTTTCTTCCTCATCTCCATTTCCACAGACATTTCCTTGCAGCCTCACACAGGCTTCTCAGCAGTACACAGGCACTGCCCTCTCCATTGCTGCACACACTCCCTTCAGTGAGCACTATCTTTTCTGTGCACAGACCTGAAAGAAGGCACTTTCAGGAGCACAATGCATTTCCTTATCCTATTTCAACTTCATAGTAATTTACTATAAAATATTTTAAATTAAGTGTGCTGGAACAAATAAATGTTTCCCTGGGATAGTGTTTCAAAATCACGTCTAAACTGTTCTGTCTGTATTATGTGAGAAGTATTATTTTAATTTCATTTTCTATCTAGAGTTTTTTACACAGCCAAGAGTGAGTGGATTACTGGTGACTATGTTTTCTGAAGCAAATACATCTGCTGCGTGATGCAGTGTATAATAATGAAATTATTTAACGTGTTTGCACCTTGTCCTCCAGAGGATGAAAATCATCTCTGGATTCCAATGCTAAAATATCTCAGAGTGCTTCCTGTGCAAGAAAAAAAAAAAAAAAAAAAGGCTATTCTTTTTTACATAATCTAGCTATATTAAAAATGAAATCTCTTAAAGTGCTAAGATTTTCAGTTAAATATTATTTCATTTATGTTATCATTGTTATATATGTCACCAGATATGTTGCACCTGTGGTGGTGCAGTAGGACTGTTTCTGGAGGCAGGGGAAAATACCATAAATTGGACCAGGAAAAAAGCAAACCAGCCTGCTGAACAAGCCTAATATATTCCAGTACCTCCATGAAATCCCAGCAGTTAGTGGCTGGCACAAGTGAGGCACTGGGATTTAGGTCTCAAGACAAAGGAAATCAGAAACTGATTACAAGAAAACTTTTCCCAAAGAATATATATCAACTTATTCCTCAGATCCACACTTTCTTTTTCCATGATGATTGCTGCCTTTAGCAGTACATTCCATTGTTTTAGCTATCACAAAACTAAAATATCTTTAATTCCCTCATTATTCAACTGAAGCAAAATGTGGTAGTTGCAGTCTCACAGTTCAACCTGATAATTATTCCCTCTCTCAATTTCTGCTTGTCTTGTGGGCGTAAGCAACACTATAGTCTCCTCTTTTCCTAACCTGCCCTTCTGCTCTTCTTGTGCCCATCACCTTTTTTTTTTTTTTNCATATTGCCTCAAATTTAACATAATCAAGAGCAACTCGGAGCAGTTGTCTGCCATGAGTATTTAGCCTGAGGTAGTTGCATCTGTTCCAGATCTGGAGCAGGCCTTGTAAGCCTGCAAGCTTGTTTGTTTCCTACCAGCTGTATCAGTTGGTCTAATAAAGATTATTGCAGTTCCCTACAAATATAGCTTAATTTATGCACTTAGACAATCTTGGCAGAAACATAGCTACTCATCAGTAAAAGTATATAAATATGTGAAAAATTTGATGAATCACACAAACACAAGTATATATGTAGCTGAAGCATTTTCAAAAATGGACCAAGCTAGAAAAAGAAATATTTTGCAGTTCAAATTATTTGTTTCATTTTCTGATTGAAGATGATTTATTTAATAAATTATTTTAATTTACTTTGGGCTGGTTTTACTCCTTCAAGATAAAATAATCTAAAGCCTCTGAAAACCTTAACTGCTTTGAGGTATAAAGTATGAATGCTTCGAAATGAAATGTGTCAGGAGTGGTTTGTGCCTGAAGCCATCGGATGAATGTTATCCAAATTAGCTTATTTGAACTGGGATTTTCAAAAGAAACAAAACCTAGTTGCATTCTAACAAAGACTTTTGGCAAACTTGCTGATGCTAAGAGAAAATAGAACTTCTGCTGATGTGTGTATGTTATAAAAAAGGTGCGGAAATTGCAAAATCTTACCATCAAAACAATTAATGGTTGGTAAGATGGGGTTTTCTTGCTTCAGTAACTGCCTCAAACTTGGCTTCAATGAAAGTTTTCTCTAAGGAAATAGACTTTGTTTTCCATTTTGTCAACACTGAGGGTGATTTTCTGCCTTTGGCTTACAGCTGGAATTTTTTCTTACATTTTGTAACTTCATCCTAAAATAAAGAGTTATCAAATAAGTAACTGTTAAGTTCTGGTGGTTTTATATGCAGCTGTTACAAAAATCTTTACTATTCAGTCCTCAGTGTCTAAAATTATCTATCAATATTTTCATGTGAATTAATGTGTCATATATACAGCCACCAAAAAAAGCATTTAAAAAGTGAGGAGTTGGAGAAAACTGGTTGCTGAGATGAGAGAAGTCTGTTGTCAGACTGAAGTTGTAGTAATGAGGATATATTAGTGAAGAGCAATGACATTTGACACTAATTTTTTCAAGGAAAGGGCTTTTATTGAGTAAGATTGAAGTCAGTCTCTCAATTTAAATTCTTTGTCCTAGTTAAATAGTAGACATGAATGACAGCAAATTTCCAAGACACAGAAGATATATTCAGCCAGTTCTGTCACTGTGCCCATTCATGCCTGTTTTTCTGACCAAGCAAACTTATTCTCCTTATACAGCTCACAATTATTGTACATAGCTAACTGCAATAAGATCAGTGATTAAGTGAACAATCATGAAAATATATAATAGCTGGTTTTTAATAGCTTAAAACTCCTTGGAAGATAGAAAACAAAAAAGTATAATTCATACTGTTCTTCTTGTTCTCTTTTAGTGTCAAAGAAGCTATGAGCAAATCAGTGACTGGATACCTTCCACTCTAAATAAAGCAAGTAAGAGTATGAATAATAATGTATGTATATAATTATTTGTATTACATTATGTTCTGTCATTTTTAAAGAAATTCCAGAAAGTCGTGTATGGATGTAGATGACTCTTCAAAGGCAAGAAGAATTTACAGTTGGGCACATGAAGTACTCCATGCTAAACAACACAGTGCACATTTTCTAATTATTACAAGAGTCCTTGAGTGAAATAAGATATTCTGCTTCCAAAATATACTAATGGCATACAAGAGTAATACTCAGTGGGGTTATTGGCTTTTGACACTGGAGTTAGCATAGCATCATGGAGATTCACCTCATCTCTTTAGTCTACTTTTGCATAGACTAGACTACACTGGGCTAGAATATTTCAGATGGAAGGGCCTACAAAGATCTTCTAGTCCAACTGCCCAACCACTTCAATCAAAACTTAAAGCCTGTAATCAAAGACATGGTCCAAATGCCTCCTAAACACTGACAACTTCAGGTACTGATCACCTCTAGAGGAAGACTGTCCCAGAGTTTGACCACCTTCTAAATAAAGAAATGTTTCCTGATGTCCATCCTCCAGCACAGCTCTGAACCATTCCCATATGGGGATGACTGAGTCCCAAGGAAAAGAGTTTGGCATCCCCCTCTCCATCTCCCCTCCTCAGGAAGCTGCTGAGAGCAATGAGGTTGCCCCTCAGTGTCCTTTTCTCCAAACTAGAGAGAGTCCTCAGCCCCACCTAACAGGACCTTTCCTCAGCTTTGTTACCCTCCTCGGGATGCATTCACAGACCTGAACCCCCTTCTTGAGTTTGGGGCCCAGCCCAGCATGCTGCTCTCCAGGTGAGGCCACCCCAGTGCTGAGCACAGCCGGACAGTCTCCTGTTTTGCCCGGCTGCTGTGCTGTGTTTGATGTCCCCAGGGTGAGCTTTGCCCCTGGGGCTGCCGTGGCCACTGCTGGCTCACACTGGGATGCTGTTGGCCCACATGCCCAGACTCTTCCTGCAGGGCTGATCTCCAGCTGCTCCTCTTCCCAGTTATTCTTGTGCCTGGTGTTACTCTTCCATTTCAGATATAGAATACGGCATTTGTCTGGCACTCCAGTAATATAAAGGCAAATATTTAGGTGGAATATTTGTGGCTGGCTGCATTACATACTGTGTATTGTACATTCAAACCAGGAACCTCGACCAGGAGCCCACAGCATGCCTAAGAGAAGCCCATGGGGACAGTGTTAGACCTCTGCAAACAATGGCTGCCAAGTCTGGTGCCAAGTGAGCACATAATGATGTAGACCAATATGGGCCCAAAATAAACATGCCATCTGACACTGAATGGACATTTCCAAAGGGAGCCCCAGGCTTGCAGCACACACAGGTCTAAATCACTGGAAAAACTACTGAGCAGACCTCCACCCAGACTATGATTGACAGTGTTCAGATGAGATTTGTGACTGTGTTATGAGAGAGGTGGTTATTTCTCTTTGGTTGGCAAATTTTTCATGGCAGTGCTGTTACAGAGTGAATATCTAGATGTAATTTTGAAAGGATCTAAAATGACAAATTTAAAAAGTGGAAAGAAGTCTGATGACTTGACATAATTTCTATAAGCATTTGAGTCAACAGACCATAGTGTGAGATTAGAAAACTTCCCAGGAAATATCATTCACAGTTTTCTGTGTTGTGTGTAGCATATTTAAGCCTTTATTTAACAGTAAAGACAATGTTAAACTAAATTGAAAATGTTGTCTTTCCTCTTGAGAGAACAAAGTTAAATACAATTACACTAATCTTTAAAGGCCAAGAATGAAAATTGTACACACTAAAGGTGATTGTTTTACATTACAGAAAAGGTCAGGCTTAGCTTCAAAAAGCATCAACTGTCTGTCTCTTTTATTAATATAAAATATCTTTATTAACTTTAAAAATTAAGATCAAATTTTCAGATTCCAAAACCTCATTTCCATTTTGTAAGAGTGTTTGTGCCTCATAAATACTTTTAGTAAGATCATACTGCATTGATAAGGAAAGCAACAGAAACATATTCCAGCCACTTGAAATGAAATAGGTTTTGAAAATCAATACTACAAAATATCACTGTCTTGCTATAATATATATATTAAAAAAAAAAAAAATCCATTGCACATCATAAAGGAGCTAGTGTTTAGAGGAAAATAAAAAGTATTTTGTTTTTGCTGAATATATGCCTTTACATAGCCATGTCAGACTGACCATTTTTTAGCTGGATCTCTTGGGCTGCCTGGAATCAAGATGTAAAAGTATTCAGCAGTATACTTTGTTGTTTGGAAGTTTAAAGATAAAGATCTTTTCCCCATGGATATTGTCCTTTCTGAAATATTATTGATTATGGGGCTGAAATCTGCCATCTAGAACCACTTAATTCACACTTCCCCGATGTGTGCAGCCCTGTCCTGATGCCCTGGATGCTGACAAGGATTTCAGGCAGGACAGGCCTCTTGGCTGACTTGGCTGCTGTGTGGGGTCTCCAGATGTGATAGCACTGCTTCTGTCTGTGCCTTGAATCTTTTGACACGGTATGGAAGACAGAGGACTGCCCATACTGCAGGTGTTGTATAGGGGGGTAGAACAAGGTGATATGTGAACTCCATGGTCCAAATCATCAACACTGCTAATCGAAGGGGAAGGGAAAAAGGGCACTGTAAGAGCCAAATTCTCTTCAATTTTCCTCTTCTGGTGGTATTCTCAAGGTTAGGAACTGCTCTCCCCAGTGCATGGGAGTCTGCCATGGCAGTAGACAGGATTTGGCGAGTTATGCCTTTACCTGCAGGGAAGGTTGGTTCTTCCACAAGCAACATGAAATTCCATACTACAGGTTAGTTGCACTGTCTTTGCAGCTAGCCCTGTTCTCTTAAGAGATGGCGGTTTCATATTTCCAGATGCTTGAGTTTTTAATTTGTAACAAATGCAACAGAGCAGCAGCACATCACTCTGGGTGGGAGCATGACAGAGGTGTCAGTACCTGCAGAAGATTAGTCTTCTACTAAATGAAAAATGCCAGTATACTGATTCATAGTTTGCTCTGATTTTGCTTGTATCTTGATTTTAAAAGATTTTGCTTTGCTAGAAAATAATTTGGTTTTAATGTTTAAAGTATTATACCTATTTTTTATTCACAACAAAGTGTATTTCACTTTAAGGAAAATATGAGGCAACAAAAAAAGTTTTCCTGTAGTCCTTTAATGGTCTTCTGGCATGGCATTTTATTCAACACTGCATAACTACAGCTAGCATGAAAGTGCATGAATTCAAATTTATGAAATTTCACAGGTATAAAACTGAATCACTTCAGTGATTAATTAATCCCACTGAATTACAATGAAAGCCAAATCTAGGACTCTGGAAAGGACTTTTGTTTAGAAATACTGGCAGAAACATATTTAAAGGAAAGATAGTTTTCATTGAATAAGTGCCTTATTTGAATTGAGTGTGTCACACCCACAGAGGATAAAGCACTTTATATTTCAAGTTATCAGTGGCAGTACTCATAAAGTCTCAGACTGAAATATACTTCTCTCCTTATTGACTCACATGCTCTGTTCCTTATGACATGCTATATGACAATGTTCTGAATGTTACATTCAGTGCTGCCAAGAAAGGAATGAATTCACCAAAGTTAGTCTTTACTACAAATTCTGGACAGCTTCTTGTTGGTGGGTTTGTCTTTTTTTTTTTTCTTTGTTTTTGTTTTTGTGGGAGTTTTGGTTGGTTTGGTTTTGTTTGTTTGTTTGAGGTTTTTGTTTGGTTTTTGGTGGGTTTTTTTGTGTGTATGTTTTGTTTTATTTTGTTTTGCTTTTTAACCAGCGTTGTGCAATATTCTTATTTTCTTGCTGCTAACAACAGGTAATAATTACCTTCTAGCATTGTTATTTTATTTACTAAAACTGACACTTCCTTCTGTTTTAGCATCAGTTCATTGTGAGAATTCTTTGCCATGTTTTAATTAACCTGGCATGATGATCGCAGTACAGTCCCAAATAAAATTAACATCAAACACTCATATGGAATTGTTCTAGGAAATAGCTTGGGTGATGAACATATACCATATGGCAGTCTTTAAAAATAAAACCTGCCAAGTAGCATATTTAATGTGACTATCCTGGCATACCCATAAGGACTGTAAAAATCAAAAATAATTCTGAGCACTGCTCACTTCAAAGGATCACAAAATATTTTATACAAACTCTCTATCTTTCTGGAATCAACTCACCTACCACTTAAAGCAGTGCAGTGAAATGCAGCAGCTATTGCAGTAAAGCACAGCAAATTGGAACAGCAATTTTAGGGGAGGTAATGAAGACAAATGTTGTATCTTGTTTAAACTACAGGGGCAGAAGGTAATTACCCAAATTTGGAGCCAGCTGAGATACCAGAACTAACACCTCTCTTGCAGAAAAGTGTCAGTCATGATTTTATAGCTGGGTACCATTAAAAAGTACATGAACAAGGCCTGGTATTAAATGCTGATCAGGTAAACAAGTTGAATTCTGGGGGAGAAGAGTTCCTGCTCACATTTATTTGTGCAATAAAATCAGTCATGTCTTTGCTGTGCCGCATTGCTGGTTAGATGAGAATTTAGAATTGATTTTATGGGCATAAGCTAAAGTCCACTGAAATCAGTAGAAAAACATTGGCTGGCTTTGGATCAGGTCTTCTTTCAGCTCTGTTTTTTTAGAGAGGAATTGTACTTTGGTTTATTATCTTATTGCAGTGTGTTGTATATCAAAATATGGCAATGGTAGATTTGCAAGAGCAAAATAACCAATCAAAGCAGGACTTTTTTTCTTAATTATAGTCATCATACTTTCCCAGCATCTTTCTGCACCAGCTGTTTTGCTGGATTATTCCAAGTGTTTTTGTGGCTGCTTCTGAGTAATGTACACAGCTCTTTGCAATGTGTGTACTGTTAGGCTCACAAAATCCAACTTACAATGGTTTACACCCTTTCAAATCTCAGTAAAGATAGAGGAAAGGGATTCATCCTATGTAGAGTTCAATTTATCCTTTGGAGTTGCTCCTTTGTAATAACAAAGGAAGGAGCCACTATTGCCCACTGTACTAAATTACCTGTTCAGTTAATTGTCTCATGTTCCATACAGGAATTGTGTTCCACAGTCCTCAGACCTCTCAGCAGAATGCTGATTGGTCTAAGGTTGGTCTAATGAAGTTCATTTCCAATCTAAATTATTCTGTGAGCCCCTGAAAAGAGCAAATTCCCTTCACTTTACTTTACAAAGTAAGAAACGTGCATTATCTAAGCAGTTTTGCTTGCATTGTCACTGTGGTAGCTTTACAACTACTTTTGAAAGTTTTTCAACATTTTGCACATTTCTTCTGTTCTGGTTAAAACATGAGCACAATGATCTTCTTCCCATCTGAAAATATTCTCACCTTCTTAGCTTTTCTTCAAATGTGTTTATCTCCAGGAAAAGACATATAGGAAAAAAAAGAGCTGAGCCATTACAAATCTACATTTTTTATCATGGTATATTTCACTTTTTTAAACAAATATTTTTTAATTGGTGCAGCTGAGTTCCTTACTGGTTTTGAATAACAAAATCAGGAATAAAATTCTGTGGCAATTTATGATTATTTTCCCTATTAACTCACCTCTGGATATAACTGAAGGAAGGAAAGTGGTAAAAAATTATCTCAGTGAATTACCATAACAGTTACAATAGCTCTCCTAAAGGAGAACCAACCAGTAAGGGAGGAAAAAAACTCCTTGTGCTCCCTGAGGTTAACCTCATTAAAGTTGCTTTCCTGATTATTCAGGATTTCTATAAGTACTTTCAACTTAAACATTTGAAGATCCCTGTAGCTGTCAAGAGTCTGAAAGCTTTACTGATGCTCACCCCCATGGAGAACTTAAATGTTTTCCTTCTTTTCAAATTCAAATGGTATTTCATAGCCAGATGGGATTCACCTTTAGCCATTTCCTTCTTTTATTTTAAAATCCAAGATACACAGACTGACACATACATCTTCACAGTTTCACTAAAGCCAAGGGGCTACGCTGACATGGCGTTTCACTTGCAAGGAATTGGATCAGAATTGATCCATTTCTGTCTTTAACTGCCCTCATTTATATGCCACAGGTAATGCCAGAGCACATATATTTTTGCCTTCCTGTTCTAAATGCCATCTCTTTAAGCCTGATTACACTAAGATTTCTGGCCTAGTTCTGTCTCTGATACAAACGTAAGTGCAATGCAAAAACCACCCCTCTGAGGGCAGTATCTGACTTTTGCATTAATTAGGGTTGCTGATATCACTGGTATTTCATTCCCTTACTATTTTAGCAAAGACTTTAATAATTTGAGCACACACACACACTTTTTTTTTCCAAGTACAGGGCAAGCAGGATCATTTGGCAGGAAGAAAACAGTGACAGTAAATATCACATAATAGGGAAAAAAAAAAGTAATAAGGTTTTAGGTCTTAGCTTAGTTCTGTTTTATTTTATTTTAGAGTAAAGGACTGTACTTTCAACCCTTGATAATGTCCAAGACAGACAAGTGTAAACTACTAATTTGTATTTGTGATTGAATTCTAAGAATAGCTTTCCAGGAATTGTCCACACTTTGCCATTCTAATTCTTAGCAGTATTACAACCTTGGACCTAAATCTCAGTAGTTTGAAAGTGGACAGGTTTTTTTTCCTAACAAAAAGGTTTGAAATGAAAGCCTGATAGAAGCTAGGATGCATTAGGTAGGGGTATTTGCTAATCTGACCACTAGTACATCCATAGTCTTTGATAAGCAGTACTTTAGCCTTAGCTCTTTGGAGGAATAGGAAAAAAAATGTTTCTATTAATCAGCGACTTCCTCTCTTATGAACTTGAATATTTAATGCTTGTCAAAGGCTTGAAAGGTATTTTTTTGGAATTTAGTGGCAGAAGAAAAAAGGATCAGGTGTGCTGAAGATTCCCAGGGATTCTATCTCTCCTCTACTGTCATCTAACTCACATACATTCCAGATGTGGGTTGTTCTGTTTTGCTTTACAATTCCCCAAAGCAAGCACATGCACTGGGTCCTGTAGGATCCCAGTCAACATTTTTTCCCTGTTGTCTATTGTCCCTGACCCACATATCAGAACTGTGAAGCAAAGCAGGGCTTGGCAAAATTTGGTTGAAATTTATAGATCAGTCATTAAAGCTTTGAACCTGCTACAGCTTTTCAGCTTCATAATTTACTGTGCATTATTTTCTCAGTAAATGTAAATATCCTTCCCCAGTGTAGGTGAAGTATCTTCATACTTTCATGTATTTTTGTTGCAGATAAAAGAAGAGGGGAAACGCCCAGATATATGGTGGCAAAAACCAGAGTGTAGCTAAGCACTTGCTAAAAAATGTGAAACAAATAGCCTGAAGTATAAATACAGCCTGTATCTAGGCAGGAAAGGGAAACACATAGTCATAAAAGAAACAAAATGAAAGTTCTTTCAGTCTTGTCCTTTACCTAACTATATCTAATCATGCTTTGGTTTTTTTAGAGAGAGACGAATTAATTCTGTGTTATTTCAAGCACTGGCTTTTTGCCATTTTTATATTTATTTCATAAGAATCTGTGACTAGAAATATAGTTATCCATTTGGGGCCTATTTTTAACTAGCTTTAGAGTGATAATGAATATGCTAACATATTCTAAGATTCCCTACTTTTGAATTTCAGCCTTAGCATAAGTATAACCAGAAAAAAATATCATATTGAATGGCTTACACTTCATTGTAACTGATGTAATTTTAATAGAAATTACATCTGGCATAATAAAAATTAAAACCTTGGTCAAGATGGTTGATGATTAATAGATCAGCTTATACTGATTTAAATGAGGACTGCCATAGCCCCGCCTCCTTTGTAGTGAGCTGGTTCTGGCAGCAGTGCTCCTGCAGGCACCCGTTCTGGCAGCTGAGGCAGTAGATTTGGCTGAACACAGCCCTGCTGCAGCAGCAGGGGTTTAGCACCTGTGGGATTGCCATGGCAAACACACCTTCAAAAGAATGTCCTCTGAAAAGTTCAATGAGTGACCCAAGAAAACTTCTGACAAAACTTTTGAATTGCACAGGGATAAACATACCTTCCCACTGATGCTTCAAAGGAAGTTTCTGCATAGGTTTTCTGTATGTTTGCCAAAAGGATCTTTTAATCATGTGCTCAAAAAGAGCCCAGGGACCTTGACCAGCAGGTGAATTTAACATTTTCTTACCTCACAGTGCCCAGCCATCACAGCTGCAAGCTAGAACATGGGTTTGGGGGGAGTTTTCCAGAGTGGCTTCTGGACAGGACGGTACTGGAGCCTGAAGCACCAGCCCTTCTTCCAGGTCTTCTTCTGGGAACAGAAGAAAGGGACACTGGAAAATGTCATTACAATGGCCTGTTCCTCTGTGAAGGTCTCATGAACTTTCATAAAAAATCAGTCCAACAAAAGCTGTCAACCTTGGAGGACTGTGCTGATCTGATTATGCTCTGTGTTTTATACAAGAAAACTGTGTTCATGCATGCAAATAACTCTAAACTGTGCAAATATCAACAAGCAATTTCTTTGTCTTTGGGGATTTTTAACAAATAAGCATTTTTTTTAAAATGGTTATAAAATTTATGACTTATAATATCAAATATTTAAATTGGTTGATGATTTTTTTTGTTTTCTCAAATAGTTAATAGACATCTAGAGAAGGAAGATGGTAAAAAGAAACCTCTGTTTGCTTCCATGAATTTTCTGAAAATTATATCCCAGTTTATAAAAGACTAATGGTTTCCAGTTCTCTCAGAAGAAGGCCAAATTTTTGGATGGATGTACAATTCAGCAGCATAAAGTCACCCTAGGAAATGCAGGTTAAGCTGCATAAGTACATAATATTCATATTAATTACAGAAGTATAAACATAACACATTATTGCATGTTATATATTGCAGTTGTTATCTTATAGACATAACGATAAAAATGCATGTGTTATCTATGTTCTAATATGAAATCCATCATCTAAATTTGAAAGTTAATTATATTATTAATAAGAATCTATATTATTATTATGAACTAATCAATATGCATATATTCTCTGCAAAAAGGCAAACAGAAATCTATCTACTGGTTAGAAATGCTTTTTTTTCATAAAAGCATTTTTGAGTTAAGAAAAATTCAAACAAGGAGATAGGCCAACAGGGAACAGAGATGAAACATAGTCAAAATACAACTCCAGTGATAAACAGCAGTAGCTGATCAGAATTGAAATATTTTCATTTTCTAGGTAAACATTTTATCTGGATTTTTTGTTTGTTTGTTTTTTACAATTTCTTTGCCATGTCACACTCTTTTCTGTGATAAATAGAAAATTGATGCATGAAGCCACTTACAACATTTCAGACTTCCCTCTGAAAATCAGATCAAATGACAAATTGCAAAGTGCTCTTAATGGATCAGAACATATGGGGTGGTGCACGCCTGCTGGGAGGAAATGAGTCTGTGATTTTGGTCTTCCATTTTGTAATTAGTTGTGGAAAACACAGAGAACAGAAGAAGGAGGAGAACTTAAGTTGGACTGGGCATCTGTGAAGCATCTTGACTAACATTGGTTGTGTTACAGAAAGGCTCTTGAGGTGTTTCTGCATGTGGGTCTTGTGGATGAGTAATTTTCATCAAAAGTCCCATGTCCACTTGAAGAAAAATTATTAGTGTTAAATGTCTCTCTTCAAACTACCGGTGATGAAACCTCATCAACAGTGAGAAAATAAGAGTCCTCTATCCCAACCTAACTCAAGTTCTATATTTTTAAATAAAAAATATGGAAACATATAGAGTTATTCTTCATCTGTTTGGATAATAAAACACATGCCTTTGTATGTCAGAATATGAGAGAGTAAATAAAAATGCACTCCTATCACAAACACCCTGTAAGTGTGTTGTCAACTTTGAAAAATTAAGACAAAACAAACACAAATCATTGCAAAGTTGAAATTGCCATGTAGCATACTCAGTTTCATTTATAAGCAAACAAAACATTAAATTTGTAACAGTGACATGTATATGCTTTAATTTAGAAAAGGTTTTTGTAAAATATTTTAATAAATTTCCAGTCAATTAAATATTGAAACCATATGGAGATTGGTGATATATTTATATACCTTTTATTGTGCAGCAGAATGGAAAAGAAAACAAAAATGCTGAAAAACTAAACAACTGCCAAAGTATTTAATTAAACATCTTTCTGCAGGAGGGCAGGGTCTTTCGTGTTTATATTAAAAGTTTATTTATTTTTTAAAATTTCATGTGCATACAAAACTGGCTGTGGCTAAATGAACTGTAAGAAAGTTGTAACTAAAATGATAATGCAGTGCTTTCACTCAAACTGAATGGAAATGAAATGTTCTATTGACACACCTCTGAATGAAGAAGAAATTGTGTTGCCTACCTAATTTATTGCCTAGCTAATAAATCAGCTCCTGAAGAATTTAAACATTTATATTGGTGAGATAGGCTCAGGACAGTTCTTAGCAAGCACTAACAGTTCTATATCAGTAACCCTCAGGACAAGAGGTTATAGCTGCACTAGGACTGACTGTAAGGAAGCACTGGTGACCCCACATGTGTTGGTGACCCCACACACATTGGGGACCCCCCACATGCATTGGTGACCCTCCATATGCATTGGTGACCCCACATGCTTCTGCTTATGATCAAGGCAGTGCCCTTCCCAGCTGGTTTTCCCTTTCCATGATTGTTCTCTGCACACAAACCTTTCTAGAGTCCTTCAATGAACCTCTGGCTTTCCCAAGAAGATGATTTTCCTTAGAGGAGATGGATTCTCTGTGCATGTGAAGAGTGTGCTACTCATCCATTGTTAACTGATAACTCCAAGCTGTTTGCTGATTGTTGCACAGCAATTCAGCACACACTGATTGTTTAGCCAAATGCCCCAAGTTCTTGGTGACGCACTGGGGAGAGTAAGGATTTACTGGGTATAGAGGGTACTGATGAAAGTTTAGGTACTGCTGCAGAAGGGGCAAGAAAAAAAATACAATTTGATGCAGGATGACTACTTGAACAATGGGACCTAACAGAAAGAAGAGAGACGTGGTAGCCTTAAACCTGAAAAGTGTTTTATACAGTTTCAGTGTTCCATGGCAGCTCGGTTCTTAGAAAATATTTTCCAATCTTTTTCAATACCTTTTTCATATGGAATGCATTACTGGGCCCCAAGTGTGATCTTTAAATCTTCCGGTTCATAATCTCGATAATTCAGAATAACGGTTTATCACAAGTTATGAAAGAATTAAACCTAAAAATTCTGCTGCTATTACACCAACTTGTCATTGTAAATGGAATGATGGATTTCAGTGCACTTCCTTGATAGAAACTTAAATACATAAAATTGGTATCAATTATCTCTGTTTGACACCATCGTATTAATCTTCTTACTGACTACTGAAATAGGCCATCCTAGACAAGTTATACCTTTGTACTCCTTTCAAGTATGTGAATTGTGCAAGAGCTTTCATTAACTTTATCATGCCCCTTGAGCCCACTTCTCAATAACTCAATACCACCCAATTACTGACATAAAAGTCTGTCACTTTATTTACAACTCAGGAGAATCTGGAAAGGCAGTATTAGATGTGCATAATGGAAACAATCTCAGGTCTTAATTGGTAGGAATGTTGAACTGACCTTGTGGACATACAATTCTCTCAAACTATTCATATACTGGTATTTGACCATTAAAGAGTCTAATTACTGCCCTTTTTTCTGCTTTTGAGACATAAAAATTTCTTGCTCACTGGGTATGAAAAGTAACACTTATCGTTCACAGGCCTAACAATATTCTTTGTAAAGGTTTCTCTGCCCTTCCATTAATTTGAGGAGATGTGCCCCATTTCCTTTGAAATGTCAAAGGAAAATTAAATTAAAAGCCTTACAAGCTTCCATTTACAAGATGTCCACTTACTCCACAATTTGGCTCTAATGTGCACTTGCTTGATATGTAAAATAAGTGTCTCAGGAAGCATAAGCAGCTGGATGAATTGCATTTTTATCTGTTTCAGATCAATAGGTAACATTTGGATTGAATAAGCCATTTCTGAGTTATAACCATAGAGTTTCCTGGAAAGAAAAAAATATTAAAGAAAGCTTTATCTTTGGATGGTTCAGAGTGAACAACAGATTACAGAGATAAATGGGAGAATATATAAAGAAAAGAACTTCTGTATGAATACAGACATTTAAGAGTACCCTTTTGAAGGTAGAAATTATTTCAGCAATACTCACCATATTGACAGACTTGAATATGAACTACTAAAAACTCTGTATAAAAATATAATATTTTATATTTTGACCTAAAAGACCTTTATTTATCCAAGAGCACTGCTACCTCCATAATCACTTGCTCCATTTCTTTCTTATCCCCAGTCAAAACTATTAAACTTTCTTTTTCTTTTCCCATATCCTGTCATTCTAATACTTACTGTAATTTGCGGGACTAAAATAACTGGTACTTTGTATGATATAATGACTCAACAGGTTGTAGGTTTTGGGTTGCCACTGTGTTAGTTGTCTTTTTCCCACTTCAGGATAATACTTCTTGTTACATTCAAAAATACAAAAATTATCCAAACTCCACCATCCTAATAGAATTCTGGGCATGAGTTCTTTACTCTTTACTTTTCAGCAGATCTAAGATTGTCTCATTTCTATTTTGAGTCTAGATGTTTAATAATCCACTTTATCATCAGATTGCTTGAACACTTGGATGAACATCATGCTCTGGTATCCTCATGCTCTGGTGTCCAGTAAGACACTTATTACCTATTCCAAATAGGATATCGGATATTTTTTTTTTTTTTTTATAATGGACGTGGAAACCTTGGTATATTGTCATTTGAGGTGGTCTTCTTTACTCAAGCCACAGTTAAGAAACAGTTCTTTGTTCCTCTGCTGTTTTCCTCAGCAAAACTGGGAACTGTATCCACTAGTCTGGCTATTGCAACCAGATTCCTCCTGCTCATCACTTTAACATTCCTAACACACTAAATCTTTGGTTTTGATCCAAACCTCAAAAAAGTCAAAGTTTAAGTGAACTTAGGCTTATATAAATGTCTCCCATTCTTTCTTTTAAAGAAGGGAAAGGAAGAAAATTAGTCCTAACTAATGAGAGAATAATTAATTTGCAACTCAGAATAGACAGGGGTTGTGGCCTATATATTGTCTTTCCATTTCTGCTGTCTCTTCTGTAGGCTGTTTTTTGTTTTTTTTTCCTCAGGTGGTTCTATTCTTTCTGCTTCATCATCTTTACAGTTAAATTGCTAATAACAAGCACTTTCCCTTTATATAGTGTACTAGACAATTCAGGCATCTGCAAAAAAAAAAAAAAAAAAAAAACAAAAAAAAAAAAAAACAAAAAAACAAACCCAAAAC
>VWZN01036909.1:51060-66255 GCA_013396955.1 Regulus satrapa
GTGTGTGTACTACCTAATTTGAAGGATTCTTTTTGTTTATAACCTCATGGGATCCTTATAGTCTTCTTTTAACAGAAAACTGAACTTTTGAGCTTCTAAAATGAAGATCCTCTGGGATGTAAAACACATCTTGTGTGAATTTTGCATAACTTACATGAATTGGAAGAAGTGCTAAAATTTTCTGTAGATAAATCTTAAGCAGATAAAAAACCGCTGTATTATTTCCTGTTGAGCTTTTTTTTTTACTCACATCCATTTTCTTCATGCATAACTGAACTTCTGCAAACATTTTCTTTCAGGTTAGCTATTATTACTTAGCACATTGATTTTTTGAAGATGAATGTTGTTTTCAGCATACAGATTTCTGTACTTGGCATTTTGTCTAACATCATCTGTAACACTGAATGATGAATGACATTTCATTATATAAGTATTCTATTTTACCCCATATTTGTTTATCCAAAGGAGTTGAAATATTGGATACCTGAAATGCTGCTATGGGTAGAGAACCTCTAAATATGCTTAGTATATACTCTACCACCATTACATTAATGATGTATTCTCCCTCAGAAAAATCAAAAGGTTCATTTGATTTTTTTCAGAACATTAAAACAAAGGATAAGATATTGGCTCAACTGCATTCACCACGAGCTTTGGCGTTACCTAAAATGAGTCTGTGTTTTCAATCCAAGGGAGGAAAAGAGGGGTGAGAGGATAGGATGGAACAAAAATGCTTGCTGTGAGTCCCTGCTGTCACCCAGAGCCATGTCCCCTCTGCAGAACAGCAGACTGTGAGGGACAATATAATCCACAGTGCTTTGTGTTCCAGTGGCTGATTAAATATTTAATGTGCTAGGAGCGAAAACAAGCTCCCTTCTTTTCCTAGGGAGGGAGCATGTTGAAGAGCTTTAGTTTGTTTATCATCACATTATAGTGCCTTGGAGCTGATGAGATGCTTTGAAATACACCAGTGGAAGGCACCAGGCTTCTCACTTGGATTACAACTATTTTCCCAATTTTTCTTAAATTATACATGATTTTTTGTCACCTTTAATCCTACTCTAAACTCATGAAAATTATAAAATGGTAGTTTAAAATTTTCCACTTTAATTTTTTTAGGAGGGCAGGGTTTAATTTCTGACAAAATTTAAGTGCTTGTGGTCAGAATCCTGGACAATATTGTAAGAAGGCAAAGAACAATTATTTGGTGGGTGATAAATTGTTTTTGTCTGTAAATGTTGTCTATACTTTATGCTTTACAAAGTCCAAAGATAAGCCTGAATGTCTCCTGTTAGTAGACATTTTTTGATATTTGTCTTGTCAATCAGGAAGCTTAAACATGTTCAGCATTTATCCTTACACAAGTTATTTTATTTTAAATTGTTATCTGAGTACAGAAAATATGAGGCAGTCCCTCATATGGCCTAGACTATTTTAATTTGGAGGGTTTCTTCTTATTGTAATGACTGTGGACACAATCAGACAATGCAGAAAGCTTCATATCTTATCTGCATGTTAATTGCTAGACTGTTCTCCTCCTCACAGTTATTTCTTAACTGTGTTGAAAACTAAAACTGGATGAATGACTGGTGGGGTTTTTTTTTGTTTGGTTTTGTCTTAGTGGAAGGAGTTTTTTTCATTTATTTTACATTAATGTAGTTCTCTAAGAAATATTTTTCACCAGCCTAATTACTTTGAACTTTTGAGCCTTATTAATCTAGAAGTTTTGTTAGAAGATTTGTCTGAATATAATTTTTAGATGTTGCTGAAAAAGTTTAGGTGAACCAGCGCTGAAAGTAATACCTGGAAGTATCCAGTGTGAAACATATGTAAAAAGTTAAGGGCTGTTATGATACAAGGCACCAAAAATAACAGCTTTCCTTCAAAACACATTACTGCTGAAAATGCACAAGTGAATAGATATTTCCTGGCTGAGAAAGGAGTAACAGACTGCTCCAATGCATTGGGTAGGATCAAACCAAATTTCTAGTATGTAGACTTAACATCTAGACTTAACATTAGGCTCTTTTGCTCCCTAAATCATAGCCTTCTAGTGAACTTCAGCTATCTAAAGAAACAAACAAAGAAACAATATGTGTATACAGGCACAGGAGAATAATTCATCCCAAATTTCTGTGCTGAAGACTCACAGGCTAAGAAGAGCAAGGACATCAGACCAGAAACAAAGTCATCTTTAGATATTTTGACCAAAAATTAAATTTCTTTGATTTAACAACATGCCCTAGCACTAACCTTTCCACTCAAGTTGCTTGAAGCTTCCCTGTTACAGGATAAAACTTCTGGCATACTGGTGGCCGGTTCTCCTCTGGTATGTGAAAGGCTTCCTCAGGGAAGAAAAGTCTGTCACCAAGATATGGCCAGCTGGTTATGTTTGGCCCAGGGTGGGAGAGGTAATGGTGTGGCTCTTTGATGGAGAAGGACAGAACATGACTAAATGAAATCCCATTTCAAGGTGTCAGACATCAAGATCTGATGTTTCTAAATGTGTGATGGGCAGAATAAAAATCCTGAGTCCTAGACCTGGACAGTCATTCAGCTGGAACATTTTCATTAAAATTTACACTGAAATCGACATTATCTTTTGAGAAAATGTAACTTTTTCATACTACTATATAGTGAGGTTTTGTTCATTATAAAATTTTGGACTGTTTTAATATACGTTTTTCACTCCAATTCACACAACAAAACATATTTGGCTGGCCATTAAGCAGTGCCAGTAAAAAAATATGCTGAAGGAATATCCTCATACTCATAATAGATCATAAACACACCTATTTAAAATAACATTGACAGGTCGTAAAGAGCTGTTTAGGAATAATATGTAATTAAAAGAGGACATCTTAATATTTTCCCATCCTTTTCTCTTTCTGTGCAAGTTTATTTAGTAAAATGTAGAGGCACTAATATCCCACACAGCCAGTAACAAGGGTGTGTGCCTGTCCAGCCCCTCCTGTGAACATGTTCTACCCATTTCAGCAGTCTGCACACCAGGCTGGTGCTAGCCACTTACCTCCCTTCACCTACCACAGATAAGGGTACTTGGTTCTTGTTTACATGCAAGTTTATGAAGGTAATTTCTTCAAATGACTATATTTTTAAATGCTTTTGACTCTGCAGCTTTCTGCAGCAAATGTATCCAGCTTTCTTTTTAAAAGAAAGAAAGTTATAATAAATCAGAAAGAACACTCTGGTTTCTTGACATACTGAAATATTACTGGAAAACCACATTATACATGTATTACAACTCACAATAAACTTGATATTTATTAGAATTACTCTAAACTGATCCCAGGAGTCACAGAAAAGAGCTCTACTGGAAAGAGAAGATTTTTTTTTATGCAGACAAAGAGACAGCTTTTGTACTCTCTGTCAGTAACAATGGCAGAAAAGCAGTGCTTAAACATGGCAAATCTTGAGTGTTGCTGTATTGAGATTGTGCAAGTATGGTTGCACCAGGCCAGCCTTTACAGCCACCATGTCAGTATAGCTGTGATTATACAGACAAGTTCCTAATTGGAACAGAAGTAACAGTGGGAGAAAACATATTTTATTTGGTCCATTGTGATCCTCTCAACTACTCTTTTAATGAATACTGAAGGATTCAACCTAGTATCCATACTCAGAACAGGAAAATTTTACAGCCCAATATGTAGAACATTCTTGAATAGTAAATTTGAAAGAACTGTTTCTAATGTATGGTTCTAATTGAACCTTTTTTACACTTTGCAAAGGTTGCCCACTAAGGAAACACAGAGTTGCACTTACTGTAACTGATGTAGATAAAGTCAAAGCCTGCTTATTTCTGTGTAATGACTACAGTGGGAATTTCTCTGTCTTCATGCCTTAAATTTCACCTCTCCACTGGAGTCATAGCTTGATGCTCACCTACTCCTGGATGACACCCTTAGACTCCAGCAGAATAAAGGCCCACAGTATTTAATTTCTTGTTACTGTTGTTTGTTTTTATTACACTGAGCACAGAAGCCCTGACTGCACAAAGGTACCTGTAATGAGACCCTATGTGGAAGATAATCTCTGTGTCAAAGAACTTGTGCCATAAGCTAGGAAGGAAATAGTGAATAAAAAGGAAGTAAAAGTGATATATCCAAGGTCAAAAATATTCCTGTAGGCCTCACTGTTTTTCTTCTTGAGCCTTATCTGAGGTAATTATACAAAACCTGGAATATTGTGTGCACCAGATTAAGTTGCTCTATGACAATTACTTTGCAATCAGAGGATGTTTCTACCCACACAGTAATCTTTCAGAGAGACTAATGAGGATATGTATGAAACATCTGCTGCTTGCCTTCCATTAGATAAAACACCTGAAAATGGGAAATCCCTCTTAGTCAAAGTAAAATAGGATTATAATAAAAATGATCATCTGTGAACTAGAAGCCAAAAGCTTGTGTGGTAGGCAAGTTCAATGCCATTTTAAACATCAGCCACTGAAAAGACAGAGAAAAACCTGTTACATCAAACAAAGACTCCAATGTTAAAGGAAGCCTGTAAGGAAAGGTGGATTTGATACAAGGCTAACTTCCACTGTAACTGGAATATGTTATACCCTTCTTATTGGAAACAACTTTCTGCACCTTCATGCAGAATTTCCCAAAGGCTGACAGAAACTAACTGTGGACTATAGTGTTAGACAGTGTTCAACATTACCTACTGAAGACTCAGGAAAAAGAAAACTTGGCTGCTGCTAAGAGTGCAGCCAAGCAGTTGTCCTTGTCCCCAGACCCACGGGCTAACATGGTTTGGGTAGCGCCTGTGGCCAGTGAAGTGCAAAGAACGGGTGAGAGCAACGCTCTGGGATGCTCAGATGAGCAGGCACCTCTTTGCAAAGGCACTGAACAGACTCTGCCTTTGGCATGAGCTTGGTTCAGGGCTTGAATTTGTGTCCAGAATCTGCCACTGGATCTGATAACGTAATTTCTGATCCTAGTAAAATGGAACATCATTGTTCCATTGATGCTTATTTTTTTCCTAAATATTTCCTCTTTATTTTCTCCTAGGAGGAACATTGAAATGTTGTTGTTGAAACAGCCTGTAAAATTAAACTATATTAATGAGATTCATATTAGCAAACTGATACAGTATTTTAAGATACTTTGGAAAAGGTCTGGAGCCCTAATTTAGCAATATTTTTTGTTTGGGTTTTTTATTGTGATAAATAAAATATCATTTGATTTTATGAAATCCACTAATTTTGGATATTTCTTATAAACTCTCCCTAAAAATAATGTTAATTTTAAAATTATGTCTTTCAGCAGATTTCTGAGTAGTTCTCTAGTTTGTTCTACAGTTATAACTGAAAGGGCTGTGATCTTAGAAACCCTTATTTGTGTCTCACATTTTTTCCCTGTGACTAATTATTTTTCAGACTGTTTTAATTGCAGAGTGTGGGAGGTATTTTTTATAACTGCTATGTATTAGAAAGGGACATGCTCTGCAGATCATTAAATATGCTACCAGGAATAAGCATTTTTCTGAAACCAATAATATTTGTCAAAATTAGTCAATGTGTTTGTTGAGGGCAAGAGGCCATCTCCAGGAAATGTCTCCCAATAATTGCTGGCATGGTAAGAGCTGTTAATTATTTAAGGTGATATGGAGACCATAGATCTTTTCAGGAGAAATGGATTTCTTGTTTCTTTTATTTACAAACAGGATACATTAAAAACCCTGAGTTAATTGCATTTGTTTTTTAAACAAACACAGACTGAGAATTTTTTGGTAGCCTGCAAGCATTGCTAAAGAGAAGGCAAGTAAGAGACATGAAAATGTTATGCATATTTCATGGCTTCCTATCAGAAAATAAAGTGATGTAAAATAAAACTCTTAAAATTTGAACATCCACACTCAGCTTAAACTAGGCCAACATCACTGTGTACTTTCAAAGTCATTCACTAATGAAACTACCTATAAAACCTAGGTCAGAGGTACTGCTTTGCAATGCTGTCAGGTAAAGGCTTTTGCTTTCATTCTATCTGAGTTTGGCAAAACAAAGGTTCATGCTCTCCATGGGTGCCCTAAGCCCCAGTTGACAAGAGCACGTCAGGATTGATCAGGGTCTTAAAACCTGTGAGCAAATTCTGAAGGAATTGGGACTTGTAGCCTGAAGAAAAGAAGATTGAAGGAGTGACACGGTAGCAACTTTGCTAAAGATATCCCTGGAGAGAGCTGCCTCTCTATGTCCAGGGTAGACAGACAAGAAATAATGGGATCACGTTACATCAAACAAGGTTCTGTTCAGAACTAAGGAAAAGATTTCTAAAGAAAACTCAAACCAAACAAACAAACAAACAAAAAAAAAACAAAACAAAAAAACAAAAACAAAAAAAACCCAAAAAACAAAAAAAAACCCAAAAAACAACAACAAANAAACAAACCAACCAAAAAAAAAAAAAAAAAACAAAACCCCCCAAAAAAAAAAAAAAAACAAAAACCCACAAGCAAAAACAAACTAAAACCCCAACCCAAGCAATTCATTGGAACGAAGGTTGTCTAGTGTAATTTGTGCTATCACTTCTCAGAGGTGACTTCAATATAATAGTTCTTGCCTTGAGGGATGCAGCTTCATCAAGCTCTATTCTAGACCTTTTTCTGCAAGGCATTTATGGAGGAAATCCACCTAGGAAGCAAAATAGCTTTTCCCAATGGAAATTTAATCAAACCAGGTCTTATTCTAGTAGAATGTTTCGATTTTTGTTACTTTTAGGGTGCTTTCTAAGGTTTGTGGGGGAAGAGGGGGGTGTCTTTGTTTGGGTTTTTGTTTTGTTTTGTTTTGTTTTTGTTCGCTTCTTTTTGTTATCGCTGGTTCGGTTCAGAATAACCCTTATCACCAACTGAGCGGTTTAGTCTTGGGAGGGGTCTAAGCCACCCGCTCTGATCACCGCTGAGGGGTTTGGCATCACCGTCCGCCGCAGAAGCTCGGCAGCGTCAGGCGCTCCGCGGCGCCCCTCGCAAGCACCGCGCCCTTGGGAAACCCTGCCTCGGTTTACCGCGGAGCTCCCGGCCTTCCAACACCGCGGAGCTCCCGGCCTTCCAACACCGCGGAGCCCGCGGCTGGGCGGCGCTGCCGGCTCCGTCTGGGCGCGCTGAGGGCAGCGGGCCGGGGCTCTGAGGGCAGCGGCGCCGTGCAGTACCGGGGTGCGGGGCCAGGTGGCGATCGAGGCCGCCCAGAGGGGGCCCCGCCGAGGAAGGGATGGGAGAAAAACGAAATATTTAATTTCAACATCTCCAGAGGGTGTTATTTTATTTTATTTTATTTTATTTTATTTTATTTTATTTTATTTTATTTCATTTCATTTCATTTCAACATAACCAGAAGGTCATTTATATTTATATTTATATTTATATTTATATTTATATTTATATTTATATTTATATTTATATTTATATTTATATTTATATTTATATTTATATTTATATTTATATTTATATTTATATTTATATTTATATTTATATTTATATTTATATTTATATTTATATTTATATTTATATTTATATTTATATTTATATTTATATTTATATTTATATTTATATTTATATTTATATTTATATTTATATTTATATTTATATTTATATTTATATTTATATTTATATTTATATTTATATTTATATTTATATTTATATTTATATTTATATTTATATTTATATTTATATTTATATTTATATTTATATTTATATTTATATTTATATTTATATTTATATTTATATTTATATTTATATTTATATTTATATTTATATTTATATTTATATTTATATTTATATTTATATTTATATTTATATTTATATTTATATTTATATTTATATTTATATTTATATTTATATTTATATTTATATTTATATTTATATTTATATTTATATTTATATTTATATTTATATTTATATTTATATTTATATTTATATTTATATTTATATTTATATTTATATTTATATTTATATTTATATTTATATTTATATTTATATTTATATTTATATTTATATTTATATTTATATTTATATTTATTTCCTTTTATTCTTTTTTTTTTTTTTCCTAAAGAGCATATTCACTTCAAAACTTCTTGCTTTCACATTTGCTTCTCTGAGGTCTGCTTGATCAGAAAAGGGAGAATAAATAAAGTGAATAACATCTGAAAGTGCAAAGTGCGTGCTGAAAAAAAAAAAAAGATTGGAATGGTTCAAATAAAATGAAAAATGATTATCATATACTTTTTCTGGTTTCACGAAGCAAGTAATATAATTGAGCTAATACATATTATGTGGGAAAAAATGAATTGAAACTCACCTTCCCTTGGTTTTGGTTTTATCCAACATACACATTCCTTATTTTCACAGTTACAGTAACTACAATTTCCAACACATTTTTGTGTGGTTTAAGTTCATCCTTTGGTGTCTGCTGAGGATTTTTTTAAGAGACCAATGCAAGTTTTAAGACATGTTGAAGAGAAACATATTTTTTTCAAGGGAATACATTAAAAAGTCGTACAAAGACTATGAAAAATAAAAGTTTAAATGTGTTGCATTTCCTGTGGGAAAATTTGTGGCATCAGATAATAGGTAGAAGTACTCAAGGGACAAAATTTATTCTTAGATGAATAATTCAAGTATTTAGACTAAGAATATGAGAATTATTCTCAAAGTCATTACCTACTGTTTGTATATTATGTAATTTTGAAAGCTACTTAAAATTATAAAAAGCTGAAATTTAATTTGCTTGATGGCAATAAATTCTGAAATAGCAACATTTGTCTGAGTAGTTTGAGGGAATTTAACATTAATTACAGTTTTAACAACAATATTAGCTGAATTATTTCTGTGAAGACAAGCTGTAACAAACATTCTTGTAGGTCAGATTCAATTTATTTTCAGACAAAGGAGCATGAAACCACACTGTGATTTAACCAGCCAAAAGTAAGACTGAATTTCATACATGAAAGAAATTGACCACACTGTTTCTATCGTGAGAATTATTAGATAGCATCAGTCGTTTTCTGAATCATTTATTAATTGTTTCATTTTTTCAGGAATAGAACATGATGGTAACTTTCCTCATATCTATTTGTCTCATGCACCACTGAAATTATCATTCCTGTCCCTCTATGGTGTGGAATATGTGTCAAGGATGGGACAATCTAAATAGCCACAAGAAGAAAATTGCTCAGACAAATTAACGTGATGAATGAACATGTACTGATATGAGAATTTTTTTCTTGGCTTGGTCTTTCCTCTGACCATCTGACAGAGGGAAGAGTTAAACTTTGCTCATCCTGGAACCTGGCCAAACATCAGTTATTGCTGCTTACCATGGTTCCAGGTCCAAAGAGGGCTAACAAAGTCATTTTGGGTTTAGACTGGAATTTAATTTGCATGGCAGCAGCAAGTCTTTGCCTGAAATACAGCAGATGTGTCTTTTAACAAAAAAGATTTTAATCCCTTTGTGATTAATGAATTCTGTATTCAGCTGTGGTTGTATTTTGTTTACTGTGTCATAAAATGTGACAGCTCACACAAGAGTCATTGAATTCCAGTAAGGTCAATGCTAACTTTTCCTTATCTATTTTATCATGACTTCAGTCAAAGGACAGTCTGTGCTCAGGTCTGTGGAGAAGATTTGAAAATGGATCTTGATAACTTTAAAAAAAAAAAAAAAAAAAAAAATTATAACAAAACGATTCTTTACTTTTACCTGGGAAAAATTCATGGACTTTTTATTTGCTCTGTTCCTTCTAAAAAAACATGTTAATTGTATATTATGTATTTGAGAAACCACAGCATTTTCACCTGAGCATTTCAATACCGTTCACCCCCTGTTTTGGAATACTTTGCCCCTCTTGATGTGAATTTTCACCCAAATCACTTTTCCATCTCCACCTGATTGGATGACCTCTCCTAAAACAATCCCTTCAGCCACTCCTGGCAAAGCCAAGACCAAAGGTATAAAAGAATCCCATCTTGGACTACTGTCCCACTGACTTCACAGATTTTATGTAAAGAATGTAGGTGCTGTGATACGTAAAGCCTCAGCAGAGCAAGGACTAGGACATGGTTCTAATTTATAGTTGGCCAACTTACTGCTGCTGGCCAACAATATCCTAATTTAAATAATTAATTTCATTGTCAAACAGACACTGCAATGAAAGGAGTCAAGAGCTGTGCTCCCCTCTTTCCTTTTCCACCCAAGCAGCAGCTAGTTGGGAAAGCGGGATGCTTCTTCTGGTGTCTGGGCATGAAGTGAGTCCCGTCCTTAGGAGACGTGTCTCAAAGCAGAGGCAGACGCTGCCGCCCGCTCTGCATCTTCCTGCACCACTGTGCTGGGTACTGATCCAACTCCCACCAGGGCCATGGAGGGGCGGCCAGCAGCAGATGTTGGAGTGCTCCTGCATGCACAGCCTTGAGCCAGCAACCCCCCTGAAGAGCTCCAGAGAGAACCTGATGCCCAGAGCAGGCAGATGAAGCATGTGAGCAACCTCCCAGGTCCTTTACTAACAGTGGGCTGTCAGGCAGAGCTGCTGTAGGCTTTGCCTCTTTCACAAGCAGTGCAGTATTTATAGCATTCTGAGAACCACAGTTTTTCACAAAAGAATTTAAGGCGTGTGGCTTAACATTGTACCACCTGACCCCAGGAATATATTCAAATGGTTGTTCCACAGTGTGTGGAAAAACCTCACTTGTGATGATCTAGCTCTGGATGATGTGCACCTCCGTCAAGAAAGGCCTTGATTGACCTCAGTAAAAGTTCATATTTACAGACCTTCTCTTCAACTGAGAAAGTTTTTATAACAGCTTTTAAAGGTATGTGTTTATCAGTGACTCCTTTGTTAGGTGCAATGTGAGCCTTTGTGAAAAGGCTACATAATACTCTTGATATTGACTGTTTCACAAGGGTTTCCATGAACTCTTTTCTATTTGAAAAGTAAGAGTTATCATGATAAGAGTTACTATAAAAGTATCTGTTTTCAGAGAATCCTGCATAGAAGAAAGGAGAAAAATTCTCTTTTCTGTGAAAATCAAAAATATGTCCAGTGATAAAATGTGCCATAGATAAATAAAAGCCCAAAATTAAGAAGTTCCCAGGTTAATGTTTATATGTTAGTAGTCAGGCTAGGTTATATAGCATTTATTTTAAAGAGTTTTACAATGATGCTGCCCTTGTTAGATTGTGAGAAAGCTTGCAATTTTGGGGGGCTTGAGTTTTTGTAGGGTGCGCGGGTGTGTGTGTTTCTGTGTGTCTGTGGGTGTGTGGGTGTGTGTGCCATTCCCACTGCCAGTGCACTGCAGATGTGTAAGCAATAATCAAGACCTCCACAAGTTTAACTTTCATTACACAGGTTGCCCTGGAACACAGACATTGACACATCCCTCCTGAAAATTTCACATAGAATTGAAATCTTCCCATCTCAGTCCTGTTCCAACATGTATTTTAACCCCATATTGAACTTGAAACCTTCAAAATAAGAGATATGCTTTACAGTTTAAGATGTTTTCTGTAGCAGGAAAATATAGTGCTTCTAAGATGCAGTGAACTGTCTGCAGAACACATAGAGAGTCTACTCGAAAAGCATAACATTAGAGCAGAAACATGCCCCATTTCAGAGCTAAATCTATAAAGGTCTGCAGAAATAATGTTAGAAAGTCCTTCACTGATAGGAAATGTAATCATCTCTGAACGTGTGAACCCCCAGAAATGCTGAGCTAGAGAATTTCAAACCTTGATTGCAGTCTCATTATGAACAAGACACATGAATCTGTAAAGTGAGCCCAATGCCCTGCATTTGGTTGCAAGATTGCCACTTGCACACTGTCAGGAAAAGAGATATCAACAGAGGCACATGAGAGCTCAGCTCCGAGCTTTACCAGAAAAAGCTGTAAAGACTCACAGCTTATTTACATTAAAATATTTTTGGAGTAAGATATGCAAACAACGGTAAAATATGAAGACAGTAAGTGGTGAGCAGAAGGTGAGCAGTATGTTTGGGAGCTGTGAAAGAACTGAAAGAATGCCAGGTTTGGATTAATTTCTTATTGGCTATGTTTCCTAGCTTAAGAATAGAATAAAAGTACAAACCACATACATCTCTTTGAAAAAACAGACCTTTAAAAGTAAAATAAAAGCAATTAGGCTGAGCAGGAAACACTAATGTCTGGGAAACAGTAAGAGGAACTACTCCATAGAGGAAGGAAAGCCTCCTGCAGATGACCTTAAAATTGCATGTGGAGGCCAGAATGGGCTGGGTGACAGGGAGAGAGGATTGGAAAGGGGAAAGACTTACTACTTTTCTCCTACAGTTTATTCCATGTAAAATAAGAATACTACACCCATGCAAAATGCTTGATTTAAAGGGCCAGTCTTTGGCAAGGTTAAACCTTGGAATATGCTAAGCTTCTTGCACCTTTTGTTGGCTGCACAGTACCTGGGCATGCTGCAGCCCTTTTTATTTTGCAGCTGGTCTCTGGAGAACAATGGAAAAGAAACAAAAATCACACCAAACAATATCATAGCAAAACAGGACAGATGTAAAACAGGAAAAAACTGAGCAGATACTGTATAACTCTTTCACAACTAGACCTTCTGTCTGCTCCCATCCTGTCCTGAACAAATCAAGCTCATCATTTAAGCAGAAGGATGCTCAAAACCCAGAATACTTGAATTCGACTCACTGCCATAAAACACAAGTCAAATTTTCTGTGTGCAAGAGGTTTGTTAGAGTTCCAGTAGGAAAAAAAAAGAAAGAAAACCCTTCGCCACATTAATCATCTTAGGAACCTTCTGGTCTTTAAGCACTTTCTTGTAAAATATGTGGTTGAACTGAGACATTCATAATTCAGCTACCAGTTTTAGTGAAATCAGAATGGCTATTTTTAGAAATGCTTAGCAACTGGAACAAGAGAAATCTTCCCAAAACCAAATGGATTGTCTTTTCAAAAAAACACAGGTGGCTTTTCTATACTTAAGAACCACAAGGGTCCTTAAGCAGAGACACAGAGAAGTGCAAAGGCATTTTTACAAATACATGCACTATTAATAAATTACTTTTTATCCAGGTATTGCCTGGATGAATGAATAGTTCAACTGTACCACCACTCACGATGCCCACAGGATAACAAGACAGAAAGCCTGTTTTCTCAGTAGTGTTAGTTGTGGTGGAGATCCAAGTGGCACTCTGCATGCCAGGTCAGGGTTGTTGGACATTTCTGCCTATAAGTGATTCCATATTCAGCTCATGCTAGTGGAGCTGGTTGGGGACAGTTCTGCCACCAGCACTCTGGATAAGTGAAGGTACAAGAAGTGAATGGCACTGTACATTTGTGATTTTCCCAAACACTTCCAAGTAGTTATGACATCAACAATGAAAAATTGCACAACAGATCCAGGCAACAACATCAGGTATTTAAGATTTGTGTTCTTGCTTTTGGACCAAAGTGCAATACACTAATTTTTTTTTTTTTTTTTTTTTTTTTTTTTTTTTTTTTTAATAAAAGCAGGAGTGAGTTGAGTTGTCTGGTGTGAGGGTTCCCCATTTCAGTATGTTCCAATGTACAAGGTACAAAGCTGTGGGAGGGAGAACAAATTCATTCCCTATATGGAGTGCTCTTGCTCAAGGTATATAATCACAAACACCTCAAAATAAAACCTAGGGTTCATAGACAACTTATATGGATTGACCCTGGCCAAGGACACTCCACGAAGAATGCATGCAGGCTTTGTCTGGCATTTGCAGAATGTTTAGACTAAAAAAGAAAAAGCATAGAATCTGATTAAAGTTTTCGAAGCAAAATTCTTCTTCAAAACAAGGTATGTCCTAAAATGTTGCAGTTGCTGTTTCACTGGAAGTATTCTTACTCTGTCACTAGTGGTCATGCAGGTAAAGGACTTAAACCTTTTCTATCTATGTCCTGAAACAGAGCTAATACACAGGAGGCTGTTCCCAGTTTATTCTTTTCTGCCTTAGTGCTTGGCTGACTGGAAGCTTTCCAGTTTCAGGCTTAGAGAAAACATGTTAGTCAAGTGAAATTAATCCAAAATAACCTAGTCAGCTTTAACAGCCATGAAATTTCTTTAATGTCTTCACAGTGCATTATTGTTTGTAAGAAATTTAACTAATCTTCAGCATATTTTGACTACATGTTTCAATATATAATTATTTTGGTTTGAAGTATGTGAAATCAATGGCAATGATGAAAGCAATTCTCATTGGCTCAAAGGTAATATGTAGTACCTGATCATTAAAATGCGAGCAGCAACTGAAAGGGTGCTTACAAGATGAAATGGGGAATAAAACATAGATTTCATTTTTGAATTAGCTTGTGGTTTTAATTATGATTTTTTAATGAAAGTCTTTTCAAATAGGAAATTTATTGCTTGAATATGATCACTACATTAGATTTACCTTAAAAAAGGAAAAAAAAGTTTGCTTTTTAAAGTATGGCAAAAAATACATCATCAGGAAAGAGCATTGGATTTATTTGCTCTTCATATCCTGCTTTGCTGACTTCTACTTTTTCCTAACAATGCCTTATTGGAGCTTTTTTCCAACTCCTTTATAAACAGATAAGAAAACATACTTACCTCTTGAACTTTCTGGCAATAAGTTTTGTAAGAAAACTAAGTTTGATTGGCCCATTTCAGGAACACACTATAAATTAGATAATCTGTCTTGGTTCCATGCACAGGCTAGGGCTTCTCTCTAAAATGTGTTATTTGTTGCATAAGAGAATTGTAGGCAGCTGACTGAAAAGGCTTTTGGAGTTCAATTTATTCAAGTTTTCCTTGCAGATTTGACTGTGGAAATGAAGGACCCTGGTTGGGAAAGTCACTGAAATTCAGACCAAGAGGGCTGAAAACAAAAATCTTTGAGCTCTCGGAAATAGTTCTCCTTATCTCAGCCATAACAGTGTGATGCTATTAAGCAGTGTCTTTGATCTGCAATAAGCATATCTAATTTGAATTCAGTTGAAATTACTGCTAGTATCAGCTAAGCCTTTGTGCATCTTCCAGATTGCAGGAATATTATAATACAAAGAATAACTTCAGCCCAATAAGGAATATTTGAATCGTATGCTTTTTCTCTTCTGCAAATGTCATGTGCTACAAATGACAGCACTTCAGGACTATCACTAAACCAAAAATGAAATCTGTCATTCACTCACCAGTTCTAAGCAAAA
>VWZN01036909.1:66328-125476 GCA_013396955.1 Regulus satrapa
TTCTAAGGACCCCATCTCCTGTGGTAAGAAATTTGCATAAAGCAAAATATTGTATCATTAAAGTTTCCTCTGGAGGAAATGACTCAAATGTATTTTTCCTTGAACATTTGCATATAAGTATTACTGCATAATGAATATCACCTTACCCAGCACACCCAGACTATAAGGATTTCTTCAGGATAGTTATGCATCCTAGTAAATGGCATAGAAGAAAAATAAGTAACTGGTAGAAATTTCCATTACTTTTCTACCGTTTTGTCATACAATTTTTAAAACTCTTTCAGATATGTACCACATTTTTCTGTCTAAATAAATAAATCTTAAATATTAACAGGAAATGTTTATTTTCTCCTGTCTCTTTTCTCTTTCCAGTAAGGAGATTTTTACTGGGAACATTGCTTCTTGATCTTTTTGTGACCTGCCATAATCATCTCTGTCTTCTGTTTTCAAAGAAATTCACTTCCATCAGTCACTGTATTAATGACTTATTTCAAGGTTACCGTTGAAAACAGCATTAAATGGTGCTCATTTGTTAGAGACACACACAGAGACAGGTAGGGCCTGATTCAAAATCTGTGATTGGCTAACAGAGTTCTTCTCAAGCTCTTAAAATTACTTTGATTCAGTCCCAGACCTTTCACCTCTGTAAAAGCCAATGCAGCACCAATGAGTAGCTCTTGTTAATAAAACCAGTACAGCTGTTACCATTCAGTGAGCAATACATGCAGAGATTAAAGTGACTGTGGTGGAACAGCTCACGCAGGTCAAGAATGGAGAGAACTGTGTGTGTGCACCATCTTCACTTTCAGGAGAAAATTAAGGATGAATCTACAGGACGCCACAAAGCAGGGGGAGTGTCCCCAAGATCCACCCATGTTCCTACTTTGAAATGTACATTGAAAACAGGAAATCTTTTCTTACATGTCAGAAGAATATTTAAGAGAGATATTACATGTTCAGTGTTGAAAGGCATTCCAGACTAATGTGAATACTTTCCTGAAACATTCCTAGTACATAGTACAAAACTATAAGGTTTTTTTAAAAGTGTAATACTGTCCTGGCTGGAAGTAGGGGATTTTGATTGTGAAAAGCTTTTCTACTCTGATGGAAACAGAAACCTTAATCTTTTCAGTTTCTTAAATATCATTTCATAAGAATGGAAAAGGAGGACTTTTTTGTGCAACAAATTTTTATCCATATATATCCATTTTTTTAGTTTGTTAGCTGTCTAAGTGAGCATCAAGGAGTAGCCACCCATATCCTGTATTTGTCAGAATGGGATATACCAGAATTGAGAAATTCCTTTAAAAACACAGACAGAAAAATGGAAACTGGCAAGAAACAATGTCAAAGGAATTTCTTACTGTGGCTTCGGGCTGTGCTAGAGGCTCCATAGATGCATTGAAAAATCACTGCTAGCTGACTAACCAGCCATGTCCTCCTTTCAGAAGGACCCAGGAGGATTCAAGATTTTGGTACCCTAGAGAGAAGATTTAGTGGTGGTAAATGTTTAGAGTATCCATGATAGAAAAAGAGAATAGGCTCTTTCCTTTAGAAAATTTGTAATAATTTTGCTCTCTCTTCTTACTTTTTATAATTTTATTTTTTAGGGCACTTTTAACACAAAGGTGTGACAAGTTATATCTACAAGGTATGTAGGTAGTAGAGGGGAGGGGTGACTAAATTAACTTTGGTACCAAAGTTCTAGTTGTGGTTTGAGCCAATTTAAGATTTCATACTTATGAATAAAAGAGTTTTCAATTTATTTAATGAGGAAATCCATGCTCACACAGTTGATATTCTTAATTCCCAAAAAAATTCCCTTTAAAATTTTTTAAACTATTTTTCTTTCACTGTGATAAGTCATAACATCCTCTAGAAGCAATGATCACATTTTCCCTTCTCTAAACCTGATAAAAGTGCTTCTAACAGCAGTTGCTGTGTTTGAACACAGGAAAATTTTATAGCTACACTTCCAGTGCTATTCCTCTTCTAAGACTCCATGGAAACAGTTTTTTTTAGTGGCTATCCAGCAGAAGGATAGCAAAAGGAGAAAAAGATACTGGAGTGATGTATAATGCCCTTTCCTGTTGCTGTCAAGATTCCCCAGGAAAAAAAAATTCAAGCAGCATTTTCCACATATTTTATGGTGTAGGCCACCAGTGACTGTTCTAAGTAAATTTTCAGTGGATTTTCCTTACCGTGGTGGTGGCAGGATTTTGAAGACAGCTCATTGCTGGTCTTCGGCACAGTGAAAATGTGCCTTTACAGCAAAATCTCTCCTTCACCATACAGTCCCCAACAGACATTTCTTCAGAAAAAAATCCTCTGATTTACTCATAAGATTTGTTTCACCATAGAAATATGGTCATCAGCAAGATGGGGAGTGTAGAATAGCATTTGTTGTAATGAAGTACGTAAGGTAATGGAAAGAAATGTGAATTATGTGTTTTTTTCTAGATATCAGTCTTGGAAAAATGTATTTTTATTTAAAAAAAAAAAAAAAAAAAGGACACAATAGGAATAGTGAGAAATACAAAATAAAGTCTGTAGCCTGATTGGTGTTTTAGAAAGGCAGCAACAGGTGAATAAATTCAGTACCAGGGACATGCAAATAGAGTTCAGACTGGAGATAGGAATACAGCAGTCAACAATTAACTATGCTGCTCCTCTCCCAGTGAGAGCACAAACTGACACAAATCACAGAACAATAAAAAAGGTCTGTGAGTAGGTGTGCAAGAAAGTCAGAAGCCTTTTCCTGGTTAAATACAGAATCAGAGTATAATTTGGTACAAATCCAACTTATGACATCTTAATTAGAGATCTGATTCTATTTCTCTGTACTTGGAAGCTGCTCAAAGCTTTTTACTGGGCAGACAGGAGCTGCAGCCCAGGAAAACAATCTGAGGCACATCAGGGTGTGGAGCTGGATGAAGAGCTAACAGTGCTGGGTCTGTGCTAGTGTAGTTCTCATGGAAGCCAACACTAGCCCTCTACCATCTCCTTTCTCTCGTATTGTTTCATAGCAGTCCTGGGGGATCCTTGACTTTATTCAGCCCCTCTTTCCTGTCACTGGCTTGCAGGCTCCAGCTTCATCATAGCAGTGCCCTTGCTGTGGCAGCCAATAGCTATAACTACTCATTATCAGTAAAAATAATTGGAGAAGAAAAAAACCTTTTTTAAAATTTATTTTTTAAAGTTCTATTGAAACAAACAGAATCTGGTCTTACCAGAACTTTTTCTCAAAAAAGAAAAAAAAAAGTAATAAAATAAATCAAGGACTAAACATGACCTGAGTAGAGATAGAAGATACATATATTTTTTGTCTTCATTGCTCCTACAAATAGTTAACTCTGTAACAACCAATTTTCTACAGAATTATGTATTTAAAAAGAGGAGGAGAATCCCCAGCTGATGTCAGCAAAACAAATCTACCTGTGCTATTGGGGACCTCTGTTATTTTTGCTAAAAAAGAACTGCAGAATGTGCTCAATATAGATGTGGCTTGTGACACATGGAGGTGCTAAAAAAGTCTGCCATTGCACATAGGGTTCCAATATTTGTTTGAAATTGGCAGTGTTTCAATTTCAGAGGAAATCTCAGGCACTTAGGGTAGACTCTAAAGCAGATGAAGATTTCCAGCAAGCTTTAGTAATGCACAATAAAACTACTCTCAAGGTACATAACAGAGAACCAGCATACATGCACTGTACTTTACAAGATGACCTTTGCTTTGCAATAGTCACTACAGGTAGATTTATAATACAATAAATTCCCTCTTCTTGGACTGCAGAATCTCTGCAAGAAATGCAAGGATCTCCTTTTTCATGGAGGTGAAGCTGAGCTTGAGGAAACAAATAAATATTGACATTTTCACCAAAGGGAGAGAACTTGGAAGTGCAGAGCTTCATATATTCAGAACAGAAGGCAGTACCTCTTCAACTTTTCTTTCAACTTTTAATTTCTAACATGGAAATATGTAATATAGTTGTTTATACATGACATTATATACATATTGTACATAAATAATGATTCTGTGACATCCTTGAGGAAGCAGGCACTGCAGGAAGATATGTCTGAGGCAAGTAAGAAGCAAGTCAGTGAAGCTCCCATTTAATTATCCTCTCTGCTGGAGTTCCTCACAAAACTCAGCCAAAGAAGTTCCTCCACCTTGAATGACTTTCATCTACCAGAAATATCAAAAATGCCATTAGGCAGAAAAATATATATATATATATGTCTAAGAGAGAAGTAAAATTTAGTGGAGAATGCCCCTGAATACTGTTGTGAGTCTGAATGCTGACAATCAAAAAATGTATAGAAATTTCAAGACATCAATAAATAGGTAATATCTATTGATATGATCCTGATTCTTCATGGGAAAAAAGTGACTTTTGGTTTCTAAATATTTTTCCTTCTTCTTATCCCATCTAGTTTTTACCTGAGTGTTGTTGAATGTAAGACAACTGCAGCTTATGAATAATGTGAGTTATTTTAAGTCTATTTGTTGGAAGCATTCTTTCTGCTTTTAAGTCAGAGGCTAAGTCAGAGGCAATTTTGGTTTTTTGTTTTTTGTTTTTGTTTTTTTTTTCTAATCCAGATGAGACCTATATCATTAAATAATTACTTATATATAATCCAGCAGCTGTATTGGAAAAGAGAATTTATTTGTACATAAGCCGCTTTGGTTAGGGTGGAGATCTTTCACCTATAGGTAAAAGCTTTCCTCTAATGTCTGCCTGAAAAATAAATGTTGAGGTGTCTTGCTCCTAAGACTTTTTACCTTTCCAGACACACTGTCATTTGCTAGCAGGAGGCATTTTTGGGAAGGCACTGTTACAAACACTGATGTAAGTAACCACGGTATACATAAAGGGTGATTTGCTTTGTGGGATTAACCTTTCTGTGTCCCGTGGGAGTGTGAGGGTCAGCTGCAAAATCAGCCAAGATTTCCGCTTCAGCCCCTGTGATGTGAGCCAGAGACCTGCCAGAAACCAACTGCAGGGAGGCTGTTCCCTGCAGGGCCAGCACAGGCTCAGCACACCTCCCATGTGATCCAGGAGATATGCTGAGCTCAGGAGCAGGAGCCTGAGCCCTGCAGCAATCACTCCAGCTGCTGCTATTCTCGTGGCACCAGGACCAAGTCTGTATTTCTTTATGTATGTGCATGGGCAGTAGCTCAACCTAGAGAGATATTTCCAGGCAAGGAATATATTGGTGCTTATTAATCCCAGCAGGGAAGAAAGAAATTAGAAAGAGATTTGAAAGTGGGTATTACACATTCAGGTGAGTGCTTTGAGAAGGATAAAAATCATGGGCATAAATATGACCTTTTCTTATATGTAGCACAAATGAGTCTGGAGAACACTCACTGAAAGAATCCCTGGGGGATTTATCAGGAGTATCTGTCCCAGTTCATAAGCATGTGCAAGGTATTAATTGTTGCCAATTCTTCCACTGCTTCACATGCACCCTGGAGCAAAAATGCAGATACAAAAAGCCATTGGCATCTTCAAGTTTAAGTAGGAAATAAACAAGATTTTTAAATATCTCAAATGTGCCTAAAAAAATCCTTATTCAGATGAAGAAATAACTAGGGAAGCAAACCACTGTGCAGACCCACATTTGGATAGTTGAAGCAGGGGAACTGTTCCTTCTAATAAAGCATATGCTTGATGAAGTTGCCAAATAGAGACCTTTCGAAATTCCTTTAAAATGTTTCCAAACCAAGAGTCTTTGGAGAACAACTAGCAATAGTGCAAGCCCTACCAGGCTGTCATTTGCTTTATTCTGGTGAGCCTGGTAGGAAAGCAAGGGACATAACAGCTGTGCCCAGGCTCTTCTACAGAGGCAGGGCCAAGCAGCTGACTCCTCACAAACAGGCATCCCACTTCACATTTAGCATATGGGAGAGCTGTGTGCTTTCTATGGTCTTTCCCCGGCTTAGGGGCTGCAGCATTCCCTGGATCTCCATGAGGCACCATCCCTGTACAGTGCAGATATAAATCTACATGGAGAAAGGATAGGGGGTACAGAGTTCCATTATTTTCAACAATGTCAACCACATCTGTTATGTTTTCTGATCTCTGAGAGGGATTCAGCAGTTTGAAATAGACTTACTCCTTCTGACTAACACTAACACAATAATTTCTATGATGCTGCTGTGTATTTGAGCTGGTGCAAGTGACAGAAAATCAAGGCCCAGGGCTGGAGCCCTGGTGTGATAGCTTGCATGCCTCAGTAATGCCCAGCAGTCTCCCCGAGCAGCCGTGGGCTGCAGGGCTCCACACTGTTCTCCTCTTCTCCATGGGCAATCCATTCACACTGCTGTCAAACCACAGCTGCAGCCTGGCAGCGGGGAGGGCCTGACATGGTAGCCAGAGCCCCATGCTTTACATTTATGAATGTGAAGCCTTGTAAGGAAATGTGGGTTTGCAAGATTAATGAAGTTTTCAAGTTCCCATGAGCTTTACATGTAGGATAAATCTTGCTGTTGAACCACAGCAAAGTTTTAATTTACTAAATAGACTAATATATTTTATAGAAATGGCCAATAATTTTGGAACAAAACACCACATGGAGCAGGCTGGGGAGGAAGATAAGGCTTTGCTGCCTATTAGTTATTTATCTTTTTGATTATTTCTAAACCAAATATAGTGCTATAATAGAGCTTGATTATCATTGTGCTTTCCATATTCTGTTTACATTAAAAACTTAGGAAAGGAACTCAATATAGAAGAATTTTGTACACAGTGCACAGGAGGAAAACATAAAAACCCTTTAACTGAGAAATTATGTTCTTCCTGAAAGTGACTTTGCATGCTAAGAATGGCAGTCTTTCATTAAGCCACCTAACAAGCTTTGATAGAATTATAATTTATGATGTATCAATTGGACAAAGCAATATTAATATTTTATCCCAGAAAAAGTTACTCCAAGATTAGCAAAATAATATATTTCAAACTTTATTTTCCTCCATTCCCAGGAAAAGAAGTCTTGTTTATATTGTCAGTTGAAAAATGGCTCCTAAGAAGTAACTTTTCATAGTACACTTCATTTCTTGGGATAATTTAAACTCTTCTACTTTAAAACATATTTTAACTGTGCTTTCTCAGAGAAAATATATACTATTACATCATTATCTGAAACAACATTTCAGCTTGTATAAGACAAGGATTCAGTTAATAACCACCATGATTCTGCTTGTAACATTCCAGCAGTTTTATGAGAAATCAGTTTTGAAAGTGTTTTTACAATTTTGAATAAAGTTCCACTTATAGTAGTGGAGAAAAATAACCACAGCATTACTAAAATATGTTTAGTAATTCATGCACCACATTAAATGTTACTTTTTATATTCCAAAATGTTTATCATACATGATATGTACCTCAGAGTGTGCTTTACCAAGTATTGAAAAATACATTAGTTTTCTCTCACTAAAAAGAGCCTATATTCCTTTGTTCTTGATATCATGAAAATCTATTCCTTTCAGAATGCCACTAATTAATAAATCAACCAACCAAACAAACAAAAATCCCAAACCGTAATTTGCAAACTGACTATATGTTTTTTACATACCAAGCTCTGATAATACAGGTAAGGGAAACTTCCAAAATGGTTCTCATTATTCTTAAATCCTGGTAATGAAATAAATAGTGTTCAATTCAGTCTCTCTACAATTTCCAAGAACCAATTTATTTTCTAGAAATCACCTTTGGAAAGCTTGTTTGCAATTAAGCCCACTGATGGTGTTCACAGGACACAAACCATTTTCAAAGGGAATATTTATCCTTCCTAGACATATTTTCTTTTTCCCATTGCTGTGAATGGAACTTAAATATTCAGCCTTACCTACTGTGCATACTCAAAAATTTAGAGCCAGACCTTGTGAGTATCATAACAAAGGACTAAAAATATATTTCAAAGACTGACATACATTTTCAGATTTTGCATTTGGATTTTGACCTTTCAGAAGGCACAGTTTCATTGCACCTCTGAGGACAGTGAATTTACTGCAGCCCCAAAGAGGAAGGGGAGTTATAATCACATGACTTCAGGGACTTTGGATGTTAGAAATACATGAAATACCTTTGGTTTGCAGTATACTTGGGTTGATGGCAATGACATCAGCACAGCAGAGAACATAAATAGGGATATAAATGCAAAGAATTACCTGACTTTCTATTTTGCTCTTTTCTGTTTTAAAGCTCTAATGTATCAGGTGGATCTTCATTCCCTGCCATGGATATATTTGTTTCCATCAGGCCTCACTTCAGTGGTGTGCTTAAAATTTAATGTTATATTGTATTGGCACAATAACAAAATTTTAATTATACTGTATGCTATTTGAACTATTTGTTTCTTATTCCACTAATACCTGAAACAAAGCAACTAATCCATCAAAACGAAAACAAAAAAAAAAAATTCAGATGAGTAATAAAGCCATCTGTCTTCAATTTGCTTGTTGCAGTGTGAAATTGAACAAATGCAGCTTTTTGAGGGGGAGGTGTGTTCTCAAAAAAAACCCCATTGTATCAACATATTAAGTGCTCCAGAGTCACACAGAAAAGTGAGTCTGTCTTTTTCTCCCATGATATCAAGGTGTCCATCATGCTTACAAACACCAATGCTGCAGAGCCACTTTCTGTAACTGAGGAATTGATGAAAATACCTGACAGCATTTAAGGTCCAGGGCATGATTTTCTTTAAAGTGCACCATAAAGGTACTCAGTTTCTTTTGTGGTTTGTCACCCATAAAGTTTTAAAAGGGAATAAATTGTTGTTCCTTTAATGTAACTCCAGACTGTGTAAGGCTTTTACCTCTAGAAATTTATCTGCTTTCTGATGGCAGATTTTTCTCTCACATCTGCAGGAATTAATTAGCCCCCACAGATTTTACACCAATGTTTGCAGGGTGGATGAGAAGGAGCAGTCATGTGCTAGGTTTTATGTCCCTTGTGTGTCACTTATCTTCTAATTTAGCTCAGACAATTAACGGAGATCATTTAACTAGGATTTACTGCTGCTGCATAAAATAAAATAATCTCTCCCTTAGTTCTGCTTTCTTGCTTTTTTGATTTTTCTTCTCGTAATTCATCATATTTTACTCTTTTTTAAATTTTTTGTTTGTTTTGTTTTTGTTGAATGTTTTATAGAATCATCAAAAATGAAACTATTTCAGTTTTTATGTAGTTAACATGTCCTTCCCTGCTCTGACTAGAGCTCAGGGTCAGGAAAGTTTCTCTAGGATATGAAAAAAAAAAAAAAAAGCCTACATGAGCTACAGTGAGATTAGGAGATGGAAAATAGAGAGTGAAGACACTGCCCTTGGCCTCAGTTTCAGGATGACCTGATTTCAGCATTTTGTTTACAGCACAGAGTAGGAGAAAACTGCTTCTTCCATATATTTATGTCTTCTTCAGTCAATGGGACAGAAAACAGGGGCAGAAGAATTCATTTAAGCATTGCCTTTAGCCTTTGCATTTTAGCAGCTGAAAATCTAGAAAAATCACCAGTCCATGGATCAGACATTAGGGGAATGAAAAGCAATATTTATCTAATAAACTTCATTGAGGAGAAATGAGTAGGGACTTCCCCAAATCTTCCTTTTATACATTTCATGCAGAGGAAATATTATGACCCTCCGGATGTATTTATCTAGAAATAGCTAAATATCTTCTTGTATACCATTGCTTACCTCTACTTTTTACAATAATTTAATTCAGTTCTTTGTAATCTAAACCAATTTCCTCCACCACAGAATTTTATTATTTGCTGATTGTCTCTAGGTAGCTTAATTACTGGTAAGAGGATAATGAAGTAAACCTGGAGCTGATATTTAAATAGAGTGGAACTACTCGAGTGTAATGAGCATTTTAAATTTGCATTTTAATATTTTGTAAAGACCTATAACAAAATGCCTCCATCCCTCCTGCCTTGGCTATTAAAAGGCTGTCAGGAGTTGGTGCACTGCAATTAGCACCAAGGGGCAATGTGCCTGCCAGGAAATGGGGAGTGGGCAGAGGGGAAAGGAGGCTTGCTGCTGGCTGGGCTCTTCTGGGGCTCCATTTGCACCATGCTCTCATAGCATCTTCACTGAAATAGAAAAGCAGGAACACTGGGGTCTTAAAAGGTCTCCTAGTGTTTCTTTTTTACTTCAAGGAGACCATTATGAGTTACTGTTGATCTCCTCAAATATTCTAGCCAAGTTCATTATTTTCCATTTACTTAAATAATTTCCATAATTTCAATTACATTAGCCACACTTCACTCTTAAAAGTTTTGTTTTTCTTTTTTGTTTTACAAGTGGACTTCAAACCAGAGCTGACTTCAATTATAGTGAGAATAAAACTCCCTATACCCTGTCACACATGGTCTGAGGGATGTCAACCCCAGCAAAAAGGATGGTTTAGACACTGGAATGCTCTTGCACATCGCTGGATCGAGGAGGCAACGCAAGTCAGAAGGATCTAGGTCTCTCCAGTCTGAGCATGTACAGGTTAGAAAGCAGAGGATTTAGCTCTGTACATTTATCTGTGTTTTCCTTTTACCCTCTGATTCAAAAAATGAGTCCTGGTCTGCTTCCTTGACTCTGTAACTAAGGACTAAGTTTAGATTTGAGTGACAGCCTCTCTTCTGCAGTTTCTGTTCTTTGTGGTTGGCATGAAGTAATTCAACCATCTCGAGCCCCATAGATGAGGGCAAATGGGTGTTTCATTTCCACATACAATAGAACTGTCAATTAAAGGTGTTGAAATATACTCATTCACAGAATGGACTGAGAAACACTTGGGGTTCTTTGTGAGTTTAAATCCTTCTGAGAGAGGAAGACAATCCCTGTTACCCTTGCCATACAGGGATATTGTGTGCATTGTTTAAAGCAGAGGAGAAGAAGAGTGTGGCCCTGCAGCCACTGCCATAATTTTGAGGTTCAGGCAAATTTCAAGGGCACAGATTTTAAGGGCAAGTTTCTGACTGCTGATGGTTCATTGTGTCTCCCTAGCTCAGCCCAGGTTTTGGAGCTGAACTCTCTCAGCAGGATCTGAGTGTCTTCTTAGACTTTTTTACCAGGTGATTAGGTGGTTTGACACTCAGTGATACTTGATGCAGTTTTAGTTCTTCCCTTTCCTTACAAGGAGTCACAAGACTGATTGCTGCTAGAAAGGTGACCAAAATTAAAGGCTGCAGTTCTAATCTTACTAGATTTAACTCGTTGCCACCGAGCCTTTAAGGGACAGGTATATCTGATGTTGAGCCTCATATCCACAGTGAAGAGACTATTAGCCCTGTCTCCGCTGCTCAGCTGACTCCTGTGAAAACAAGGCCAAGCAAGATAATATTGTCAGTGCCAGAGGAATCTTTGGTCTGTGAGCTGAATCTTCTTGAATTATGGTGTAATATACATCTAGAACATAATCAGTGTGCACCATAAATACCACAGCCATAAAAGCATACTTGGCTGAATCCTGTCATGGCATACCAAGCACAGAAGGTGTGCAGAATTCAACAGATCCTTGTCCTGTGTGCCCCAAGAGTTAATTTGGCCTGTTATCTTTCTTGTCCTGTTAACATTTATTTGCATCTAATGAGGCATGAAGTCATTACTTGTGCTGTATGTCCTAACATTTAATCCCATGGTGTCATATTTTAATTGTAAAGAAGAAGTATCTAAATGGTTCCAATTCCCTAAGGAGGTGGTTATCCAGTAATGATCACAACCCTTGAAGCTCCTTTATTACTTTTATTTAAATAAAATCCTTCATGACTGAAATACTACATAATTTTTAAATTGCATCAAAATTAATTTAATGGTTTAAAAGAACAGATTGAAAATTTAGTTCATACAAGACTGCCCAAAAGTAATCTCTTATACCTTACTATCACTTACCAAGTCCCCTAGCTAGAAAAGGATAAGGCTTCAAACACTCAAGAAATGAGGCTGAGGACATGACATCTTCATAGGCCCCCTGAGGGGTCCATGAGACTCAGACCAATAAGTACAGTTTGAAGCTTCAGCCTCTCTTATGTATATTACATAGCATGTGATCAGATGGAAATGAAGCACCATTTACTGTCATCCACTACACCCCAGCTGATTAAATCACTCCATGCAAACTACGAAGAACAGAAATTGCAGAAAAGAAGCATTGCTCAATTTTCAGCTCAGTCCTTTGAGCTATATCTCACTGCTAGCACAGAATAGAAGTCAGTCTCTACTTCCACAGAAGCATAAAAAAATTAAAATATTATGATTTTGGGTTAGAAAGGACCATAAAGATCAGCTGGTTCAAGTCACCTGCTGTGGTCAGGGACACCTTCCACTAGACCAGATTGCTTAAAACTCCATCCAGCCCGGTCATAAATACTTCCAGGAATGAGGCATCCATAGTTTCTCTGAACAACCTGTACCAGTGTCTCATCACCCTCATAGTAAAGAATTCCTTTCTAATACCTAATTGTAACATACCCCTTTCAGCCTGAAAGGCTTACATATATACATATATATACATATATACATATATACATATATACATATATACATATATACATATACACACATATATATACACATATATGTATGTATGTATGTATATGTGTATGCATATGTACATAAGAATATAATAATTTCTAAGGCTTGGAACTGATATGTCATATTACAAATGCTCAGATTTTATAATGGTACTCCCTAGATTAAATATGCATGACAAATCAGCTGGAGGTCAATTTTAAAGCAGTTTTGCTTTCCTTCAAACCTAGCAAACCTTTTGGCATTTCCAAAAGAAGGTAAAAATAGTGAGCAATCCACATTATTTCTGAAAATTGGTGGAGCTAGGAAAAGAACAATCAAACTCTACACTGTACTAATGTACTAACTCTACACTACTAATCAAATCTCTGCACTGTAGCCCATGGTACACCTTCTAGACAACTGTCCCTGGTTATGCAAAAAACACCTGAATTTAAAATATTAATCTCTTGAAATGAGAAAAGGTTGCTCTTAAAAAAAAGAATAACCTTCTTTGTTCTGCTATTTAATGAAATAATATGCCTTATGATTTACATCTCACTCTGGTCACATTTATAACTCTTCATTTTTATTAAGTAGTTGCAGATTTTACTATTCACCAACTCAAAGAGCATACTTATGCTGATCATAAGTATGATGGGCAAAATCTTTCTGCAGATTTTCCTCTAGTGACTGTTGTGACATTTCGTAGTTCATTTGGATCACAACTGTGGGTTCAAAGCAAGCTTTGAAAGACTTGAAGTACTTTTCACTGCTTCACAAATCAATGCTGTCAAGAGAAAATCTTGACCTTTATGCAATTTTCATTAATTTAATAAAAACCTTTGGCATGGTGAGTAATTTAGAGATGTATGGAAAAAACTTGGCTGTCTAAGTAGTTTCTGTCAGTTTTGACAAGGACACATGATGGAAAGTGAAGAAAGGTCCATAAGAGTCTATCAGACTTGACTAAAGCACTCAGAAGCATTTAAAGTCTTGTTTATTCTACTTTATGCTTCAAAGCCAAGCAAGGTGAACTGCAACATAAAGAATAACACCACAATTTACTTTCAGACTGCCTGAATATGATTTAAAATTTAGCAGACTACATATGTAGCCTATGGTTAATGAATGGATTTGCCGGGGCTCTGCTCTGCTAGCAACTGCGTACTATTAGTTTACTGGAGCAAGAGTTTTTGGTGCTTGGGGGACTCTTCTGTTTCTGCACACCTACTTTTACTGACTTGAAATCTAAGAAGGAAACAAATATTTCAAGTAACTTCCTTCAAGATACAGCTATCCATAGAAATGAACTTGTAGAACACATTTGCACAAACTCAAAGTGGGATGATATGCCAACTTTTCCGGTTTCCTTCTGTGCCTATAAGGTAGCATGGTCTTCAGCCGAGTCAGGAAGGGCACCAGGGAGATACACTTTTCAGATCACCTGATTGTTATCTTTCTGATTAAGTGTTTCACTTTTCAGCACTCACTGACCAAAGTGGTACAGCCAGCTCTCAAGTGGTAAAATCTTATAGTACACTGACTGTCTGCCCTGTGGTAATAATAGTGACAGGATGCAGGAAAATGGGTTTAAAAAGAGAAATGGGAGATTTAGTTCAGATACTAGGAATAAATTCTTTATTGTGGGTGTGGTGAGGCACTGGAATAGGTTGCCCAGGTAAGCTATGGATGCCACTACCTGGAAGTGTTCAAGGCCAGGCTGGATGGGAATGGATCAACCTGATCTAGTGGAAGTTTTTCCTGCCCACGGCTGCGGGCTTGGAACTTGATGATCTTTAAGGTCCCTTCTTAGCCAAACCACTCTCAAATCAATGATTCTATGATTAGTGACAGAGGTGTGATAGGCATGTTCTGTGATTTGAACACAAAAGACAAGAATATCAATTTCATGTATTACCACTAAAATTTCTGTGCTCTGAAGATACATTTTATCTTCTTGAAAAGAGTCTTTAATGTGGGTAAGATTAAGTAGAATTCAAAACAGAAATGTTGTGTTCTGTGTTGCTGGTATGCATCATCTTTGCAATGCATGTGATGCAGACAGGTGGAAGTACTGTCTGCAAAGAGCACAGAGCTGAATCAAAGAGAGAACATCAGAATCTTCTATGCAATAATACACACTTAGGTTCCATTTGGGAAAGTTAGAAGTGATTTAATGTTCTTACCTGCTCATGTTTAACACAGGGTTTTACAAGGAATGGGATATTAGCTAACATTTGACAACTAATTATCCAAACTCCAGGCCAATGATCACAAACCTTGCAATCACATTGCTTAAGAAGGAAGTAAAAGCCTGAGAAGACAGAAAGTTCATTCTTGTGACAAAGGCAAAGCACAGAATTATTCAGGAATATTGATTCCATATTAAATTTCCATTTCACCACGCTTAAATGTCAGGTATTGATGTGTCTGCATTTAAAGAATAGCAAGTAAAGGCTGGTATTATTCATAATAGAACCATTCAGTGAACAAAATCAAGAACCTGAAAGTCCAGGACACTGATTCTGAGTTTCTCTCAGAAACTTACAAGGAGCTATTTTGCTGAGAAATGTGGTGTTAATTAAAGTTATGTGATGTTAATTAAAGTCTTGGGAGACTTCTTTTTGTTATCGCCCTATGAAATCACCAAATTCTCTTTGGCTTCGTATAGCAATGTGAGTGTCTAATAAAAGCAGGGTTAGATTTTAGGGTGAGATTGCCTATCTCCAGATCAAGATTTTCCCAGTATTTGGAGAAGTCTGATTGCACAGGTTTTGATTCTAGGCTCGTAGATACACACCCCAACAGCTGCAGTAGCATTGGTCTTGGAAACAAGCTGTGGCTTCTGTCACTAACCTGGGAGCTCTGTGCTCCTCATAAATAGAAGCAGAAGCCATTCTTCAATTTTGCATGCCTTCATCTTGCATCTTCAGGCACTGAAATGCCACTGGGTTGAGTTTTCTTTAGGTTCTTTAGACAAAGAAAGATGTTTCTATGTAGAAATCCAGCCAAAGTAATTTTTAAAGCTATTTAGAAACTGTAGTTTATATTAAACCCTCAAATTTAAAAATAGCAAGGATTCATGGTGATTAAGAACTTTAAAGCAAAAAAAATTTGCTTTCCTCTATTCCTTGGCACATCTCTCACCTGCATGAATGTGTGTACCTGTGCTCAATTTAGAAGCAAAATCCAGTGTGAAAACTGGCAGCCTCAGAAAAAGCTAGGGCATCTCCTGATAGAAGCTTTTGAACCTGAGGCAGCTGCCCTGAAAGGAAGCAAGCCAGCATGTAATGTTTAAAAGGGTTTTACTTTACAGTTGAAGCCTTTAAATCAATTTCAGAATCAAAACGAGACAAAGGTGCTGATTCTGCCCTAATATATACCTCCACAAGTCGGTTGTGATCCTCTCACAGCCTGTGGAGTGACATCTGTAAGACTAATAAGACACATGAAAGAGTAATACCTATCACAATGTAGTTTTCACTGAGGCGTCCCAACACTACTAAAATGCTAATATGAAGCAAGGCGGTAATTGACTCTTTAGAATGCATGTGAGAGACAGTATCAGATATATTGGATGATACCCTGGCTCTGCTCAAGTCAGTGAGAACTTCTCTCTTAAACTTCAGTGAATCAGGATCTCATCAATTGCATTCATCAACAAAATGCAATGATTTCTTTGACTTATATTCTTTTGTATTAAAATTCCTCAATTGTAGTAAGAATTTATAGCTAACTTAGAAATACTGTAACATGATTTTTTAATAATGAATTATGCTTTTAAATATTATGAGTACTGCTACTTTAAAGCATGAAGGCATTTTAATTGGATTGTATAAACTGAGTACACAGTACAGCTTCCAAAGAAGATGAGAAGAATGAAAGCAGAATGGTAATCCTTTATGTAATCACACACATGATAGATTATATCTGGGTTTCTGGGAAGACAAAGGCTGTCATAGACAGCTACAGGAGCTGAACATATTCTTTTCCCATCTCTGTAATTTTCTTGATTTTTAAAAAAATACAGTACAAATCAAGAGAGTCAAAAATCTTAAAAATTCTCATGAATAAAATATTTGGGGAAAAAAAACCCCAACAAAATCCTAGGCCTGCCAGAATATATTTTTAAACACTAATTCAAAATTCTTATTGCTGACAAACTAGCTGAACCATTGAAATTAAAGAGCATGCTGATCTAAGCACACCATATTTCTCTAAATGTCAAACTTTAAAATGTCATATGTTTCCTTAAAATAAGGAAGATATTCAGAAAACTTCTCAAAATTTTTCTCTTTGAAAAATGACTCAATAAGAAAAAGGGATGATAAACTTCATGGATATATCTAAGGGGCTCCTCAGCAAGACAACTTAAAAATGAAATAAAGACTTTGGACACTTTCTCACATTACAAGTCCATTATAATGGCTGGGCAGGAACAGCCATAGGCAGCAGCCTTCACGGGGGCAGGAATGCTGGCAGAGGAGGACTTGGATATTCTGGTGAGCAAAAATCTGACTGTGAGCCAGCAATGAGCCTTTGCCGCAAAGACGGCCATGTGCATCTTGGGCTATGCTAGGAGCAGAGGTACCAGCAGCTCAGAGGAGTTGACAGCCATCCTCTTTCCACACCGGTGAGGCCACACTTGGCACGTGGAGCCTTGTAAAACAAAATTAACTTGCTGGAGTGAGTCCAGTGGAGGGGCTCCCAAAGATGGTTAAAGGAGTGAAATACCATTCATACATGGAGAGCCTCAGAGAGCAGATACTGCTCAGCACAGAGATGAGAAGGCTCAGAGGGACCTTGTCCATGCTTAAGTACAACTGAAAGGGAGAGTAAAGAAAAGGGAGAGAGGTGGTTCTGAATTCCCTCCAGTGACAAAAGAAGCAAAGGGCACAAATTGAAACAAATTCTGTTTAAAAATAACAAAGAACCTTTTTATTGTAAGCATGGTTGAACAGGTTATGCTGAGATGTTGTGGAGATGTTCAAAACATGACTGAAAACGTCTCTGAGCTGCCAGCTCTTGCTTTTAGCCAATGACTGGACCACAGGATTCCCAGAGCAGCCCTCCCTCCTTAGCTGCTCTGTCATGCTGCTCCATGGCTTGCTCTAAGAGCTTAAGCCCTATTCTTAAAAACAAAAAAAAAAAAAACTGTCCCATGACTGAGGTCAAAATTCATCAGCTCTCCTGGGTAAGTTAACAGAAATAATTTGATTTCACAGACCTGGGGACCCTGTTGATGACAGGCAACTGTGTAGAAGGAAGACTCATTTTCTGTGCATCTGAAATTAAGGTGTTTTGGTTGTTTTTTTTTTCCCCAACAACTTGATAGCAGTGTTGAGACAAGCAAATGAAACTGCAGGGAACACCTGGAAACACCATTTCTTATCAACATGCTCAGGGTTGTGTGCAACTGAAAAAAACTACAAACCAAAGGCAACATCAAATTTATAAGCTTAAAAGTAAAAGGTTTATTAAATATTTTCTAAAACTGTCTCAGATTATCAAGTACTGCCAAAGGATATTAGTGAAAACTAGGATGGCCACTTATTTCTGTAGCAGAAACACTGTTTTCTTCCCATGCTCTTATGGGAAGCTTATGAATTTCAATGATAATGTTATGACTGGAGTTGTCATTGACATTTTTACCAGAAATCAAAATTTAAACTTGGTACATTTGTCACAAGTATATTTGATATCTCAAAGTATTCCCCTGGTACTATATAATGTTTTAAGGAGATCTTACACAGATAGCCATGTCAATGAGCAAAGTGTATAATTACACACCTGTATTCCTGTCCGTTATATGACTTCATGAACTGTATCCATGTTAAATGCCTTACCTGTTTGAAGCATGTAATCTGAGGCATGGAGCTGTTACATTTTCCAAATTTCTACTTGAAAAATTGGACTTGTTTCTGAATAAACTTTTCAGCAAAATTAGTTTGCTCTCTGTTAGAGTATTTCTCAAGTTTGATTTTTAGACAGGCCAATATAAGTCTTTGTAGTTACATGCAGTTTTGTTTTGAAGAAACACAAAAGTAGCTTCTAGGGATTTGTATCTCTATATGCATCAGACAAAATCCACAAAACAGGGTATGGCATGAGTTACAGTTAAACTCAAGAAACTCCCTGAAAACTTCATGACTACAAGGAGAAAAAGCTCTGTACATATATGCAAATCTGAACCTTTTTGTAACATTTCTGCAGGCATTTTGTAAACAAAGAAGGAAAACAAATATGCATTCCTGAGCACTTGCAGAGAAAGCTCAGAACATCTGATATCTCTGGTACTTTAATGTTATTCACTAAGAAAATGAGATACTTAGAAAGCTAAACCTACAGTAATTTTATTTACAAAGAATACTATTATGAATGCCATAATTCTATACAATGTTAAGATTCTTGTTAGTGTCAATACTACTTGACCCAAGGGGTTTGTATTTGATGAAAACAAAAGAACTTCAGTTGATGCAATCCTGTCAGCGCAGACATCCTTCACCTACGAAAAATTTCTGGAGCTAATTTTACCACTACTAAGGCATTAAGTCATACCAGAAAGAGTAGTTCATGTTTATATGCAATTTAGACTTGTGTATTTCATTATATTGAACTATAAACATTTGATTTACAAGAGAGAAATAGAAGTTACAATCAAAACAGCATGTTCTAATTTGAAGAAAAAAAACCACAAATTAGTTAATACAAGCTGAGGGAAATAAAAAACCAAAGGAAATATACCTGTCTCAATGTCAGAAATTGTTCAAAGAGGAGGGATAGTACTGGTACACTGAACATTTGTAGGGATCTTGTTTCTGGCTTCCTGCAACACTCCCTGTGCTGCTTAGACATCAGTGGTAATGTTAGGCTTAGGCTGCTGCCTTCAAGAGAGGTGTAAATGTGTTCATTCATTTAGAATGATTTAGCTTCAAATGTAGCTTCATTTAGTTATGAAGTTAAACTAAAAATAATAGGATCTCTTCTAGAGAATGACTCAGTATAATTAGAATCATGCCATCAAGTGGTAAAACAGATTTTTTTAAAAACTGGGATTAATACTACTCTAAATTTCAAAATAAACCATTACAAAATGAGTTGTAAACTGCGACCTCATCTTCAACACCATTTAGCATGGCACTCTTTCACTGACCAAAGTACCAAACTAAGCTATGAATAGCCTTTAAAGTTTCACTTTCCTGCTGACCCAAGTAGGTCCAACCAACATAATGACCATCTTTAAAAGTTAAGTTTTAATTTATTTACTGTATTGTTAATGTATATTTTATTTAAGTATTTCTTCTTTTTTCTTTTTTNTGGTTTTTTTTTTTTTTTTTTTTTTTTTTTTTTTTTTCCAAAGGATTTCACATCCTCTTGAAATCTGATTTTGTTTAAACAAAATTAATACAAAAATGCATTCCTGGAACTTTTACCTAGAAACAAAAAAACCTGCTATGAGTACAGAAGATTCTTATATTTGTACTTGTGTCATGTATAAAATTCTGTTCACAGCTCTGTGGAAAAACAGTCTCTGAATAGTGACAAACTATTTATCCAATAGAACCCAAAGATGTTCTGAGGCAAACTTCAAGCAATCAAAGACATGATGCTTGCTGGTAGCATGTGACAATGACTGCCTGCACCCTCTTCAGTTTCACCAGGTGTTTGAGGGACACCTGTCCCAAGGGCTGTGTGTGGGAGAGGAAGTGGGCCAGAATCAGCTTTTCTGAGCAGAGTCAAGCAGACCTGTCCCAGAGTGGGAAGCACAGTAGGGCAGTGTGCTCCCTTCTGCTGAGCAGTCCTGCCCTCCTGGTGGCACCATGACCTGCATTTGAACCCTTCAGAAACAGCAGCAGTTTTTTTTTCCTCTAAATCCTCCAAGGGATGAAACACAAGAAACATTTCACTTGTCAGGACTGTTTACTACTTGTTGAAGTAAATGTAAAACTGATGTTTCTCTAACAGGAGCTGATGGCTCTATTTTACAATGACATATCCATAGACTTCTTGGCATTTCTTATTAATATTTTGACACTAGAAGCTCTTTGCTGTGATTTAGTGTCAAAGCAGTAAGGTCATCTTGAGTTGTTTAAACTCATGCTAAATAGCAGTCTTAAAAATAAGAAACAATAACATTATTAGAAAGAAGTGTTCAGATAGATCTCACTACAGGTATCCATGACTATTTCTCTGTAGATATAGTATTTCTACAATAATATTTAATAAATAAATATATTGCTAGGGATTCGGTGTGGATCCCTTAGTGAAACTGTGCATCTTATTAAGAAATAGCCTCTGCCATGAATGAATTTACAATTTGAATGGGTCAAACACGTAAAATCAAAGAGAGAAATCAGAGTAGCAATTACTGATAGTTCCTTGACCAGTCTTTTTGGTGTTTTAATTTCAACCCAGTGACTCCCTCCTCTGACTTGAGTGGTTGCCCTGCTGACTCTGACTACTCCACATGGAAAGTTGTTGACTAGTAAGAAAGATGAGAAGGCTTCCACAGTCCATAACAGTTCTGCCCCTGGAAGGACTGTCCTAGTTTCCCTAGACCACAGTCCTGCATCTACTGTTTGAAGACTGACTTCTATTTAATAATTCTATTTTTTATTTTGACTGACAGGGAATTGATTCAGTTTAACTATATGGTCAATTAGCTATTAACATTTAAATCATAATAGCATTGTAAATTATTCTTAAGAAGTTATGGGTCCATGAAAAAAAAATTATGCTTTAGGAGATAATTCACCACCACATTTGTGAATGAAAGATAGAGGGAAAAAAATCTATAGTCAGCACTATTTAGCCTAAAATGAAACAAATAAAAGTAACATAGGATCACAGTTAGCTTCCTGATTCTGCTAACTCTCCTTGCATGTGCTTACTAAAGGTTAAAACTAACTAGGGCACATGGGACCTTTGGAACAACCAAGAGTAACTTCAGAGTAGCTCTGATCTGTATTTGGCTGTGGAAAGATTTGTTCAGTTACAATGTTTAAATCAACATACTCCAAAGCTGTGACACTGCTGATAGAAACACAAAAGTTGTCATAGACATTCGTGTCCTGATGGATTTGAAATGTGGGGCTAATTTAAATGATTTATAGGGTTGCAAGAACATCAGTCTTGGAGCTTCATTGTTGCTGAAAGTTTATATAATTTTATTCTTAATGGGCTCTGTACATTCTCTCAATATCTCGTTCACATCTGGCTTGACTCAAATGGCTGTCACATTAACTGGAAAAGCAATGTGAAAAATCAATAACTGCTACAACTCTTTATCACTATCACAAACTTTTAATGTTTGCTCTCAAAACTTTCTTTCTTTGTGCAGTTTTATGCATCAGTTGATATGGATTTTACTTTAAATCTCGTAAGGTATACCACAAGGTCTTCAGCTGAAGTGCACATTTCAGGAATGACTACTGCATACAAATGAATTTTATAACAATGGGATGTTCCAGTCCCATATTTATGTGTGTGCTTTCTTTCCTATTGATATTCAACCTTTACATTCATCAGCTAAGCTGTTTATTTTTACAATGGCACATTTCTGTCACCTGCAGCTTCTAGTCCTCTTCTTCTTGCCCAGTTGGCAAGTGCTTTAACTGTCTTTATGTCTCTGTGCATTTTTTTTTTTTTCTTAATATTGTTCTGATGGAGGTAAGGGTTGTGGGTTTACAGACAACAATTTCTGTTGGTTACTACAGCTATTGCATCAAGTTGAGAAGGAATCTCCTTCCAGGTGAGCCATGCTGGAGGAATAGCTCTACACTGTTTGCATGACCAGCAACACAACACTGATAGTGCAGTTGTAGAAACATGCACTGTTCATTCTTCGTAAATATTTCAGATAATACTGTCAGGTATATGTTGCATGCACATGTACAGAACTTTCTTCATCCTTTTTTTTTAAATTAAAAAAAAAAATTACATCTATACTATTTGGAGATTCAGTGATATGTGAACATGTTGTTTAGATCTAGCAGATTAGAAATTCTCATATTTGCCAAATGAAGTGGAAAATGCTTAAGATTTCCAAGCTGATGAATGCTGCAATGCGCCAAATCATTGCTTGGGAATGTCCTTGTCCTTTTCCACTGTTGTAAGGATTTTTTACAAAGTGCTTTCAATAACTGTTAGAGGATTGCTATAATTTCTGGGTTTAAAAGTTCTTAGGTGCAAAAGTTAAGTAGTAAAAAAAGAGCTGGCTACCATCTTCTAGTAATAACTTGGTATAATATGAATAACTGTCCTATAATTTCAGGATCTCTGTCCTGAGTGTGGTACATGCAGTTCTGAAGGCATCTTTGATATGAACAGTAAACACAATATCAAGTCTTAACACATTTTAAACTGTTCACTGATGTAGAGGATAATCTTGTGTGATGCAAAGTCTCTGAAAGTCATATTGATGTCTGGCCATAAAGTATTGATATCTATCAAGAAGTTCAATAAGAACATCAGAAAGATCCCATCATGAGGCAAGGTTCAGTTTATTTTCAAGGTATTTTATCAGTTTGGTTATCTTGCCTGATGATAGCTTGTTATTTTTAGAGAGAGATTGAGGATAACATTGGTTTTCATTATGATAGAAGTCTTGTAAGTCACCTTCTTTCTTCTGATAGTCAATGAAGAATTATAAGAGTAAAAGAAAACAATTTTTAGAAGGGTTACTTGCTGGGTGTTTTGTGACACAATTTTAAAGAAATTACATATGAGCAAATATTTCTGTATATGAGCTCAGATAATGTTTATTTTCACAATTGTTTTCAAACATTATATAGGGTGGTGTCAGCATATCTGATGATCCTTAGGTTTTCTGAAACCATGCAAGGATCACTCATTATGAATCATTAAAGAACCCACAGAATGTTTTCTAAACATATTATTGTATTTTCCTGCCACATAATTAACAGACAGCAGTCCAGAGAACAACTTCCGAACCATTGCACAGTGTGACCTGAAGCAGGTGCTAAGCAGATATTATTTTCTCGTGGTAATCCCATTACTCTCTGTATCAAAACTGTCTCTGTTGAATCACTTACATTATCTGAGTTTCTCACAGAGAAGGCTCATTCCTACACTAGATCACATCAGGTTTCTTTTTCCTTCTATTCACACTTCCACATGTTTCCTGCTCCCTGATTATCCTCTGCTTCTTAAGAAGCATCATAATCCTGTGATCAAGCAGCTGTGAGCCATGTGTATAAAACTGCAAAAATATTGTTGTGGATATGTTAGTAGAAACTTATTATATGCTTATTATTTTAATTTTAGAAGGAATGGGGAACACATTCATTACAAAAGAAGTCTTCAGCACAATTAAGAAGTTCCTTATTACATGTTTTCTTTAATTTTTTCCTCACTTAATTTTTTACTATTAATTCATTGCAATATTATGGATGTCAGATGCATGCAGAAAAATTTGAGGAAATATTTCATTCTACATAAGTTTGTTCCTCTATAAGTTTTCCTAAATATAGTTACTTCTACAGATGACAGTCAGTGTTACTCGTGTCAAAGCTTACTCTTTGTGTTAAAATTTCAGCACCCTTTTGTTACAGGATAGTGGTATTTTTCACTAAGCTTGTCTCTTTCTTCATGCTGACATTTTGTTTAAGTAAGAAAATCTGTATAAAGTGGCTTTGTGCCTATGGGTGAATTTATTTGAAGTGAAAAATGTCAAACTGGCAACAGCGATAATCCTGTAAATTAGGTATGTCAAATAATGTATATGTAGACTTGTGATTCATCTAAGAGTGAAAGAATTTCTATTTCAAGAAAACTGAGTTATGAGTTCCCATTTCTTAATTGGTACTCTTGACAAAAGTGAGGAATATACCAATATAAAAAAAATATAACTCAGAAAATATTGAGTCTAGAGCAAAACTGACACCATCTCCCAGTTCTGCAATTCTCAGAAAGGAAAGAGATGTCTCTCTACAGGGAACAGAGTTCATCATTGAATAGTAATATCCTAATTAACAAACTGCGTCTAAAAATGTCCAGGAGGTGGCCTAAAGTGCTGCATAAATGCATTTACATGCTGACTGTGCTCTAACATGGATTGTGCTGCATGAGCCAGTCTAGAGCAGTCCCAACCTCTGAGACCATCACCTTCGAGACCAGCTGCAATCTCACCAGGAAGACTGAAAATGACTGGAGAGACCATGGAGCCATGAGGAAAACTGGGTGGAACATGTACGGGGAAAACACTCATGGCCACATGGCTGTGGCTCCTACAGCTGAAAAATCACCTTGTCACCAAAGCTTGTCACCAGGTCCCTTACCTGTAATTCTCCAGCCCCCTGTGCTGGGTAGTGCAAAGGGTAATGCTGCTGCCCCTTGGTTCTCCAAGTTCACTGCTGAGAAAGGCACTTTTTGCTCTTTCTTGGTCAATGTGAGACATTATCAAATATCAATCTGAACTATTTAAGTTTGGTTTGGAGAAACTAAGTTACAGAGTACTTACCTAAGCAGTTTCCCAGAAAACCTGATGGGCAGTAAGGAATGCTTCCTACTGAGGAGCATATTTTATTTTGATTCTATTATTTCAGCTAGAACATTTCAAAACTAGAATTTTCTTGATGAAAGGAATTTTTTTTTTCTAAGTAATGAATTTAATTGCAGCTATTTGCTCTAAGTACAGTACCAAAAATTTTCCTTCCTCTGAGAAGACTTAGCATTTTCCTGAAATAATAAAATGGACTAGGGCACAGCTCAGTTTTTATCAAAGCTTTGCTACTTGTTACTCTTCATTTGAGTCTTCTCCTTGGTGCAACAATGTCAACATCCCTTAAACACCTACCATGCACTCTACTATTTGCATATGTAGTATCTAGAATGCTAAGGTATTGTGTTATTCAATTATTGTAATATGGATGCACTGTAACTTTATGCTATGCAACATGTTTTGCAGTGCCTTACCTGCCATTCTCTGCACTGCAATGCAGAAATTTAAACAATATTTATTCTCTTACAGAGAAATAAAAAGCTTTTTTGGATTTATAGGTCACAAATTAAAAATTATTCTATACAAAGAGAAAGGAAATGGTAAGTAATTTAAATTGTTACTTATTATATGCATTCTATGTTATTCCTGCGGTATACACAGAAAATAGGAGTTCTCTCCTCTCAAATTTTGGTGCTTCATGAGGAATGAAACTGTTCTCAGGATTCACTAAGAACCTATTGCACAGTGGTACTCTGTGAATTATCTCATGGACTCATATTGATATTCTCTTCATTTGAGTAGGTATATACACCTAAATTAATTGGGACTAGCTATACACAGCTACACCAGTACTGGTAATATCACATGGTAAAGTCACTTCACAAAGATTAAAATAAGCTATGGAGGAATATTCTATCCTGAACTGAATACCTGCCATATAATTGGTCTCTAGCTTTAAAACACTGTAGTGATCCTTTAGAGGATGAGGCAGGGAGGATCAGGCACCAAAACAGCATTAAAATCTCCATAACTTAACCTAATTATTCAATTAACTGCCAGAAGTAAGATTAGTTTGTAGTTCAAACCCACTAGAAGAAGATTTCTGGAAAGGAGACCTGACAGAGGTTTGTGGTATTCCCAGTTACCAACACCAACACAGGCACATGCAGACACCAAAAGCATCCATCAAAGGAATCTCCATACAGCTACTACCCCTCGCTGTGGGTTGGGCAGAATGCAAATATTTTGCTAAAACCTTGATGTGTGCAAACCTCTCTAGTAAGGCTTACAGGTAGAGGAAGCTGTCCAAATGTGTGTTTTTCCTCTTATCTTGTAATGAATTAATTGCTTTGCACAGGCTTTTTTCTGTTTATTTTCAAGTGTAAGTTTTCCAAGTTCTGTTAAAAATGAAATATTGTCAACACCAGAACTAGAGACCAAGTATCTTTAAGTGACCCTGGTTGCTTACCCTCTTGCTTATGTGTTAAGAAGCTGAAACACTATTCAGAGATAGTTATTAGCCACACTGCATTTATATACCACTCTGATTTTTTTTCAGACATTCCTTAGTGTTAAATGCTATAAAGTACATCATATTGTTTGCAAAGAAATCTCACCTTTATGATCTCTTTCATTTCTGCCTAATTGTCTAAGATAAGAATAGCTTGCTATGCCTGAGGGGAAAATTTTCCATTACTGCTGAAAAGATAAATGGTAGAAAGCAAAATAAACTTGGCTCATTACAACCTCTTGAAAAAAAGGCAAATTGGTCTTCAGAAATGATATAATAGCACTGACACTTTTAATAGTCTGGAGTTCAAATGTGGCATTTTATATATTTTTTCCATAAAGTATTATACAAACAATTACAGATGCTGGCAATAATGAATGGTACTTAGTTTCTTTTACTAGCTTATTCTGTGAGTTCCAGGGGGAGGAAAATGGTTTTACCAATAATCATTTTAACGAGGAGAGAAAGGTTACTTTTAAAGAAACATAACATATATTTCAGAGTGTTTCTAGTCTTAATCTCTATAATAATTGCACTAATGCATTTTGATCTATCCTGAAAGTACATAAAATGCTTCTCATGGTGAAAGCCAGACAGCTTATTTGATATTTTAAATATCTGTTGAGCTTTGCAGGATGGACCTGAAAAAAATATTTCTTTCTTAATATAGAACATGCTTCAGAATAATGGTCAAGCTTTTTACTTGTGATAAATTTAGATCATTTAATTCTAAACATATTTTCATTGTACTTTGTATCATGTATTTAACACGTAGAGGTTGATTGGCTGGAGTACTGACTAATATTGCACAATTACATGTGACAGTGGAAGGATTTGAGTGTCCTTACAACAGAGCTATGGATGATTTAATAGAGGCAATGGATGTGATTAATCTCAAAAATATGTCCCAAAAAAGGAGAGAAAGCTTATCTCTTACATGTATCACATAAGTTTACTTTGGTATATTGTTTCAGACTAATGGAAAGGAGTTTGCAAATCTATGGAATACGTATATATTGAATATAAATAAAAAACAATATTTTAAAATATTTTAAAAGACATAGATATTGCTGTCAACCTATGCACTAGCTCCGGAGCATCCCTAGCTATTTAGATAAAAGATCTTGTCTTCAGTAGGATTTAAAGTCTGGATTAGACAGATTTTTAAAGCAATGCTGAACAGAGGACTTGGCTTGAGGGCATAAGACTAAGATGATTTTTCTGACAGTTTAATTCCATTTGCTCACAGGTCTGCATCTGACAGTCATTTTTTATCAACTTCATTTTCCAAAAACAAAGAAAAACATCTGGAAAGTGTAGTTTGCATACAATGCTTTTGCATAAAGGAAAACTTTTTTTTTTTCAATGGAGTTAGTTTCACAGCAGAACGTTTGCCATGAACATTTTGATTGTACTGATTAACACATGTTGTGGGAAATGCCTGCATTTGTATGTAGCCTGAGGAAGGCTCAATGCATTGCAGGGACTACCTAGGTAGAATGCAGTAGAATGAAAACAATAATAATAATTCATAGATATTCAATTATAGCCTAACACAACATTACACACATTTTTATGGATACTTATAACTAGAACAACACAAGCTCATTAGTAATGGGAGAAGTATTTTAAACTATTTTCTCAAAATGATTAATGCTGCTTTTCCAATCTTATTGAGGTCAAATGTGTGCATTCATTCATGTGAATAAAAAAGTAGATAAGTTTGGTACAAATAAACTTTTTATGTCACCTTGCTTATTCAGTGCTCCCTCTTCCTCACAGGCAACCTCTGTGCTGTAGGAGGAACAAGGTCATATCCAGTACATCTTAAAAACATGATTTGCAATCTTTCTATACATAGCTCTAACGGGAAGGAGAAGTAGGTGCTGAGAACTGTGGAGTCTATTTCTGCTTTCATGTCATGCCGATCACCAAACAAAGCATCCCTGAAAATATCCCATGGCTCCAAAAGACACCTAGATGCTAGGTGACCTTTTTTTTTTCTTCTATCCACTCTTCTAGCCTTTTATCTCAGTCTTCCTTCCTTCCTTCCTTCCTTCCTTNTTCATCCCTGCCTTCCTTCCGTCCTTCCTTCCTTCCTTCCTTCCTTCCTTCCTTCCTTCCTTCCTCCCTTCCTCCCTTCCTCCCTTCCTCCCTTCCTCCCTTCCTCCCTCCCTTCCACGCCTTCCGTGCCTTTTATTTTCTTTTGCAATTTTTCTTTTATTTTCTGCCTCAGAATAGCACTTATTTTTTCTTTTTTCTGTGTCCTTGTTACTTTCAGGAAGATTCCCCTTTTTTCAAGGTGATTTTTAATGTTGTCCTACAGATTCGAACTTAGATACACTGAAGCTAGAATAAGAAAAACAAACACAAGAAACAGTGACTGCTATCTATATGAAAGGGAAGCTGTAGATATTTCACTCTGAAGGCTATGTCAGCACAGACCAAATGCCATTTCTTTCAAACATTTCTTGAATTTGTACTCTCTTCAGCAGCAAAGTTCAATTATTTAGCAAACTTCTTCCACAAGTCAGCAATCCTTGTCACAGCCCCCAGCTGATGCTGCAACACAACTGCTCAGTAAGTAATTCTGGATATCACCTAGCACATTCATACAGGCTTGCTAAAATCTGGAGGCGTTATTTCAATAACCATATTTTTTGCATTTATTTGGCATGCCTAACTGACAGATTTCTCCCCATAATTACCAGGTTTCTGGAGCTCCAAACAGTATGTTTCTTCTAAGTCAGAAGTCAGACCCTCAATATTTATGTGTAAAATAAGTATCCATGTTGCAATGAGATGTGTGACTACCTACAGGTCTCCAAGTCATCTTTCAGAACCTCTTTGAATGCAGGTGACCATGCTGCAGGACAGCTCTCCCTCACTCGCTCTCCTGATCAGCTGGATTCTGGTCACCTCTGGCACTTTAACAAGGGCACTGCTAGGACTGCACTGTACCTAAACCCTAAATACTCCTGAGAAACGCTGTAATTAGTGCAGGATCAGTCCTGTGCTAATTTTGATGCATGACTAACACAGCCGTCCCGTTTTCAGTTTAGGGCTTGCTTCTTGCAGCCAGAGGAGATCAGTGAGTCAACATTTCCATCTCTACCTGCCCTAAATGCTTACTCAGTGCCCCTGGCAGGTTTTGCATGCTCCATGCTGAACTCTGTACTGCCAGCAGCTGCACAGGTACCACCCTGACCTCACTGGCAGCTACCCAGGGTACAGCTGCAGGGTGGCAGTCACTCCTTTGGCTTCAGTGTCAGCGAGCCCTGCGATGACAGCAGTGAGAAGGTGATGTGAGGCAGAGGTCAAGAATATTACCCTATCCAAACCACCTTTTATACTGTGTGAAACTGACCTAAAACAGGTTTATTTTCAAGGTGAGAGGTATTAAAAAAAAGGCATTTTATGCTGATTCTACAATTCTTCCAGTCTTCCTTAAGGCAGAGATTTCTGTTCAAATGATTTAGTGATACTATCCATCTGAGGGTTCAGCCTTTGCAATATGTTTCACAACCATCCCTAAGTTTGACTCAGGAACAATATATCATTTTGGTATTGCTCTATAGCCTGTTGTTATCTGTATATTTTTCATATCAGTCTATTTGGATGTGTTAAATTATTAATAATCAATATTATATTGAATGGACCAAGTATAAACAAAAAATAAGAGGCTTATCAGTAGAAGTAGTCATCAAAAAAATACTAAAATTAGCTGTCAATCTTAAGTCAAGTTAACTTCAAGTTAAGTGACAAAGTTAGAAATTGCTCACATACTTACTGATATTCCTGAGGTTGGAAGTGTTAACAGCACTCAGGGAAGGGAAACTGTTCACCCTTTCTGTAGCCTCCAGGAACAAGGATCTGCATGACAAACTTCACTTTTCTTTTTGAAATTTAAATCCTCGACAATAAATGTACTGCAGGTACCACTGTGCAGATACATCTGAGGCAGCCTTAAATTATCCTGTTAAAGGATCTGTAGTAGATCAGCTGTGGTAGAGAGTAGAAACAGCTCTATATGATCTGTAGGAGAATCAAAGTAAATTAGCAAGAAACCTGGTCCCTGATGTCACACTGCATCATTTTTATTGACACACTATTATCACACCATACTGTTTATCCACAACAGGACAGCGGTGGTACTGACACTGCTAGAATAAATGTGGTTTAGGTTTGCTGGTGTAGAAACTCTCACAACTCTCACAAAGAGTTAAAAATTGTGAATCTCCAACAACTACTGAATAGGGTCCTGATTTTGGAAAAAAAAATTTAAAAAATCAATGAATTAACACTGAACACTGTCTAAGGAAAGCATGTGATAAGATATATCTATTAATAATATAATTATATGTTATATTAATAATCTATATATCTATATTATAATTATATATATTCACTGGCCAAAGCTCTTTTCTCCTCTGATAAAATATGAAGGCTTAAGGTGAAGAAAAATACTGAGTTGTTTGGCAGGAATCCCCTTTCTAGTAAAAAAAGAGTTAGTAGTCCCATACATAGCAAACCCCATAGGCTTCCTAGGAACTTGATACCACAATCAAATTAAATTTAAGGAAAAAATAGAATTACTATTAAAGAGGTAAAAAATGTGTTTCTGTTTTTTGAATCACTAGAAAAAAAAAATCTAAAAATTTAACTCAGTTTTCACCTGTACTCATAGCTGTAAAGAAAGCTATTACTGATCTCCCAGAGACACACACCAGCAGCTCCACAATCTCTGCTCCCAACTCCTCCACCTCTGGGTCAGCATCTTGTACGAGAGAATGAACAATGGTAGTTTCCATATGCTGGAAACATCATGGAGCAAATCCACACTCGGAAGAGTAATTTCTTCTGAAGAAACAGCTCCTCACAGCTCAAAACAGCTTTCTCTGTAAAATAACCAACATTAAAGCTTTAAAAAAGTTGAATCTGTCCACTTTATTACTAAAGAGATGAAAAATATCACAGTTGTTTTATATTGTTATTGCATATGGTAAATAACTATTAAGCTAATCCTATAAATGTAATAAAGCTGTAAAATATTTCAATCACAACAAATGTACAAAAAAAACCTAAAAAAACCCCAAAAACCAAACATGATCCTTATTGAATAAAATGCTTCATTCTAAACACACTATTCCAGAAGGCTATTTTATTTTAACACTCAAAAGTTTGTCTCTGCATTTCCCGATCCTTAGCAGCAAGGTGCATCCATCTAACACTGTTTTTTAAGGAAGAATTCTCTGCCAATATGAACAAGAAGATCTAATTTCACTTTCTTTCGATTAGGGAAACCTATTCTGAAAGTTGAATTTTGAAGTACTCTCAAACAGAATGCCCCGCTATCAATCATATTTCTTCTCTTGCAAAATCCCTTCATAACATGCTTCTCATGATGAAAGACGAAGGCAACTAATGCATCTGTCTGATGTTCTTTTGCTTTCAAAACAGTAAGTTCCCTTAAATTTAGTGTTGTTTCAAATAGCCTGAAATCTTCGGAGTTTAGTTTTGTTTTGTACAGCAAGGTGGGGGAGAAACTGAATTCACACAAGAGGCCATTTACTGCTCTCAGATGGGGATACCACTGTTGGGAGAACTTGTAGATCTTGTAAATACTCATGTGTAGAGTTTCCTGAGGATATGAAGAATGGGTGCCCACTTCTGTATCCTGAATTCCCAGCATTTCAACATTCATCTTCCAGTCATGTACCTAAACCTCATGCTTTAGAGCATTCTGGATCCTTTAAAATGCTTGCACATCTTTGCTCCAGTTTGCATAAAACATGAACCATTGTAAGTAAAGAAATTAGGCTGAGGAGCTTTGTGGTTGGAATAGTTATGAGAGGTGGATGAGAACTCCTTGCCAGGCTGCCTTTCCCAAACAGCCTGACCTGCAGTGTCATGGTGCTTCTGGTAACAAATATATAACTGCTTCTCACTCAGTGGAACAGTTGCACCAGAATCAATTTCAGGATATTTAACTTGGAAAAGCATATGACTGTCTTTTCTCTTGGCAGGGAGTCCCCTCTGGGATGGGAGGTAACAAATGAACAGATTCTGATTTTCTTGAGTGAGTGATCTCGTGGTTCAGCACTGAGATAGCAGGGAAATATCTCTCAGGTTTTTTATTTGGTCTATAATTTTATTCTGAAGAAGGAACAGTTCTGCCATGTTAACTCCATGACTTTGCTTGCTGTGGTATAAAGCAAGTCAATATATTTAAAAATAATTTTCATCTAGACCAATTTAGGCTATTGAACTACAGAATTAATTATTCACACAACCCTATTTAAAAGATAGGCAGATCTAAACTACTACATTACCTGATCTTTATAATTTATCATATTTTTTAAGTATTTTGTTCCAGATTCTGTTCTTTTCCTTTATGTATGTGCTCCCTTGGTATCTTCTTCCAATTTCTATTCATCTACTTCTCCAATCATACTTATTTGTACACTTTTTTTGTACTTCTTAATGCAACAGTAGTGTGTCAACACATTGCTAAATTCTATTTCACTTAAGTTCAGTCTTGTCTCAGCAGTAGTTTTGCTCTCTTCCTTGATTTTACAGACAGTGCTTATTCTGACTTCATCCTTTTGTGTCACAGTGGTGCAGTTCTTTGGCTCTTTGGTATGGATAAATGTGAGTTAAACTGTGAAGAATCAGGCTCTACACAAGGGCAAAAGCTGTAGTGCTAAAGCTGTAGCTAACATGATATATTTCAGGAGAGAGGAGTAGGAAATTTCATATCAAGAATCTGATTAGCATACAAATGAAGGACAGTGATACAGTCCAAGGTGAAAAGCTAGTTCTATGAAGAGAATGTCAAAATTATTTACTGTACATCTATATGGAACCCTCACAGGGAGGTGCCTAGTTTCCTTGAACTTTTTGTTCAACAGAGCTATGAATCAGGTTTGTTGTTACTCTTCAAATACTGCTGCATCCTGCATATCCTTTGATATCATTAAAAAACAGTTTTCAAGTACCCATGCTACATCAAAAACCCGACGTGGACAGATAAGCAGGAGACAGCCAGATGTCACCCATGTTTCTCTTTCATTTCTCCACTGCTTTAGTTCCTATTAATATGTTTACTGTATATGTACCATATTGACAACCATGAAAATGGAAGCCTGTTGACCATTAAAAAGAGGACTGGTTCCTATGCTGCTCACTCCTTGGGATAAAATTTCAACTGGTTAACAGCTAGCAGATATTTGATCTGCAGGACCATTTCCAACAGAAACAACAGTGTGAGATTCCCATGCAGAAGTCCTTTAGTCTCACTTTTGTGCCTCAGAGAAGTAGGAGTAGACTATCCATGCACTATTTAGTGCATTATTTTTTTATTTTCTTCTATTTTTTTCTTCTTCCTTTTACCCCACTCTCCTCCCCATCCTCCCCCATCCCCACACCCCACCTTCCAAATGTAGATTGAGTTGAAACTGGAGCCCAGCTTAGAAAAACTGAGCCTCAGCAGCTCCCTGATGCACTTGGCTGCACTCCAACCACAGCTCTTCATGCCTTGGTTTTTCTTCTAAGATATAGTTTTATAAGAGTGAAATTACTGTTTTTAGGCACACCATGTACTATCTCATACTATGCAGAATCAACCTCAGTTGGCCATTTCAGCACCTTGGTATTTCCAGAGAAGTGCAGAGATACACTGCTGTTTATAATTGGAGTCCACCAGTAAATTGGGAAAGTATCAGAAAGGAATTTCTGTTGAACAACACAGAAAAGAAGGGTCACATTTTAAAGACCAGGATCAGCAAAGTAAATTAAGTTACAGATCCTCTCTCAAGTGACTCTGTATGAAGATAAGTTGTTAGATACATATATTTATGCTAGTTAAAATATTTATGTAACCCCTTGGTCAGTTCACAACCCTGTAGGAAGAATTGAAAGCAAGAAGGAAGAGCAACTATTCTTATTTCTTGGAGGGCTCTCTAACTCAGTTCTCCTACAGTGGCATTTAAACAGTATGCACCTCTGCATGTTTCCTTAGCAAAGCTAGAGACTACCACAAAATGGCTAAAGAGGCAATGTTCTAACAGCAATGTGACCTCCATAAAGGGTTTTCAATCACCTTTTTTTCTCATCAATACAATGAGCTATTTACATTGGTAGACTATACTTCTTCCTTTGGTTTTCAAGTTCCCCACATTAATATCCTCAGGAAAATCTGTTTCTTTCAACGGGTGTTGACATTTCTATTTCCAAAAACAATAATTCTGTGGTCTGCTCAGTTGCACATCAACCTGAATTCTTCATTCAGTGAGATTGGGGTGAAAGCTGTAGCTGTGTAAATAACTGCACAATATATAGATATTTTCTACATATTTCAGTCTTGAATGACCTCCTGATCACCCCTCTGAAGACAAAATATACCAGACTGTGCCAAAGCCCAACCCAAGAGTCCCAGTATAATCTGAAAATTAACAGGCATCCTGCCTTGGTTTGTTAACATCACAGAACAGACTTAACCAAAAGAGGGTGCCTTCATTGGAACTCATCTTGTGAGCAATAGGTTTCATCTTATTTGGTTTCATCAGAAAACACCTGCTCATTGAGCATTTTTGGCAGTCTTAACCTCCAACACAGAGAAAGAATCAAGTCTTGTGTTTACTTTGTATTCCTTCCAAAATTAAGAAGCCTGGAGCTGTCAATGTTAAAATTTTAAATTTCCTCTTTTAGTTTGTTTTGGTTTTGGTTTTGGTTTTGGATTTGGTTTTGGTTTTGGTTTTTTGCAAGCATACATGCATGTGTCTTCTGGAATCAAAGTAATGCTCAAAAGACTCTTTTAGTTAGCTAAGTAGGTGGTATTAAAAACAAAAACAACATCCAAAAAAAAAAAACCAAAACAAACCAAAACAAAGAAAAGAACAAAAAAACAAACAAAACAAAACAAAAAACCAAGCAAACAAGGAAGACTTATCTTTGTATTTATGAAGCAAGATAATGCTACTGCGATCCCAAGCTATTATATTACCTGCATTATATTCTTCCAATATGGAAAATGGATTGACTCTGATTAAGAGTGGTATTGAAGAAAAGGATGTAAGTTAGTGGATACAGTTAGCAAGCTTTGATGGATGATGCAATACATATTTTTCCTACTAAAACACAGCTAGAAATATTCTCCAGCTTTAGTATACCGTAATGGTAGTGCATGAGTAACCTGTTTTCTCACATTAATTTTAAGCTGGCAGGCTTCCATTATATAATGTTGACTTTGGAGTGAACTCCTTCAAAGCTCTCTTGAAGGCATTAACTTTCAATTTCAAAACTGCTGTAGGGGAACAGAGATATTGGATCTCCTTGGAATAGTTATGCTCTGAGGGCAGTGCAGTTATTGCTCCTGGGTTAGAAACTATGTTGAGAAGACTCACAGCCTGTTGGGAACATCTTGCATTTGGACTGAGCTGTCAGTACTCTCTACTCCAAAACTGCTGTAGAAAATTAATAGCATACTAACTATCTTCATCATTAATAATCTCTTGCAGTAATATAAGTGTGGAAGGGGAAAAAACTGTGAAAGGGTTCACTACAAATAAATCAGTAATTAGAAACTGAAGTGTGAACATTTTGCTTAATAAATTTACACAGTAAAGTGATGAAATGGCTATCTTAATTTTTAAATCATTTTAGGAAACCTTGATATAACTGCTAAAGGAATATCCTATCTTCACACTCATACGGTTTTTGAACTTTTTACAAGGCATATTTGGGGATTTGCAAACTGAACACTCTAGACAGCATAAGTGACAGCACTCAGAACATGTGGTAGCTTGCAGAAGTGGCCTTGCTGCAGTTCCTAGACTATGCAAGACCTCCTCAAAACTCCCCTGGTATACCAGCACTGGGAGAGAAGACTGTGCAGAGCTCTTGAGGGCGACGTTTACTGAACTGGCCATAGACCAAGAGTCTGTAAGACCATGCCATTTTCACTAGCAAACTGTTAATTATACCTCCTGAGGAAGAGCTGCTTGCCTTGGGGGCAGCCCTGGACTGCACACCTCTGTTGCTGGGGCAGGCCTGAGCTCCTGATACTCATGTATGGCACAGCACTCTGCATCAGTTTGGGTCGTGCCTCTTCATGCTTCGTGACATAAAGTGAGTATGTTCTGAGAGCTTTCTGATTTAAAGGGAGCTTGTCAATGCTCAGCCCACCACAGGCCTTTAGATGTTACTGCGGCAAGCAAATATTGACATCTGTAACCTGTTGAGTAACTCTTAAAATATCATTGTTATTATTCTACAAATCCAACTTTCCAAACGTATGTAGCAAGCTTTTTCTTCTCCATGGAAAGAAATACCATAAGAGGTTTCCCAAGCCACTGTGACTGTGAGAAGTACCTGTCTAGTGCTAGAAGCAATACAATATAACATTCAACAGGTCATTGTAAATCTCAGGGTTTAAAGCCAGTATTGGTGGGTCCTAAAGTCTTCCCTTACTTTTCTTCACTTTGTAACTACACTCAAGTTTGAAGCACAGTCAATCTACAAAAAGTTGGAAGATCAGGGAAGCCCCTAAAAATTGTTCTCTTCTGTGCTATTGAATCACTTCAGAAATAAATACTTTGAAAATATATTACTTCAAGGTGTTACTAATGCTGTAGGAGTCTACAGCTATTCTTTGCCAATTGTATTTGCCAGAGATTGAAGATTTCCATTAAATGCAAAAACTGAGAACAGGCCTGTAACCTATAAAAACTGAACTTCTGGAAGGCAAGATTGAAGGTGTTGTCAGTAAAGCAGTTTTCTATCAGAATTACTCATAACTGTCACACTGTTACAAGCTTGGTTTGAACAAATGTCTCTAGAAAGGAGCACGAATCCAGTGGAAGATTCTCTGATTATCTGCCTTGCTATGAGGCAGTCTAAATCCAAGGCAGGCTATCTCTGCAGCAAGAAAATTGGATTTTTGTTTTGTGTTCTTGTGAAGAACGTTGTGCATGGGTGCATGCAAGGAGGGTGTGTATCCCAGTTGGAATGACATCAAATTTCAGGATACACATATTACATATTATATACAATACACAATTAAATATTTTTTTTCCAGAATTCCTTGGGTGTGCAAATTCAGATACGAAGATCAAGTCACTGAGATACCAAGATCCAACAAGTCCTGTGTGAGCAGACTAGGACCTTGGCAGGAGAATGGGAACTTTTTATGAAACACATGGGGTGGTAAGTGCCAGAAACTGGAAATGGCTATTCTGAGCATATCCTATATTCCTATCTCCTTAGAACTCGTTGCTGGAGTAGAGATGCACCGCACCTCTCTACTGTCCATGTGTACTGTCCACACAGGTGCAATATCCTGCCCGAAGGTTTTGCCTTAATTTTGCATTGCAAAAGTTCTGGCTTGTTTTTATAGGGCATACTGTGGCATTAATTATACTTTCTCTGTATATAAATTATCACACATTCCTAGGAAGAAAAGAATACCATAAAGACCTCAGACCACAATTCTGTCCTGAAAACATAACATTTTTAATAACATTGTGATATGATTTTAATATTTTGTGAAACAATGAATATATGACAGCAAAAATGAAATGCTGAAAGCTTCTCCCTCTTATAATGACAAGCCACTTCCTTCAGCAGTAATAGCAGTGTTTTCCTGATAGTGTCAAATCTATACTTTATAAGCTACACTACAATCTGGAAAAGACTGAAGAAACTGAAGGTGTTTTTAGCCATGATTTTAAACAAAACAACCTCTACTTAGATATGTCTTACTCTAATACTTGCTCTAACATTGAAGAAATTGTATTTTTAGAATGGCCCAAAACTCCATGCATTCACAATGGAATTGTGTAAATTAGAGATACAAAATAGTAAAGCAAAGTTTGAATTCAAGGTTCATAACAATTCCAAGTCTGTCCATCATGACTGGTAGGTGATCCATTGTGATCCCAAAGCTGATCACATGGCTCATACTTTAAAAAAAAAAAAAAAAAAATTCCCACAGGTTTTGCTAGTTGTTAGATCCATTCTACTCTGGTACTATTCCTTTTGGTACCTCTTCTGGATTCTTATTATGTCACTTAGCATATGTGCATTTTAATGCCACTGAAAGCTAAGGATTCTATATGAATCTGATTTGCATTCAATTACTTTTTAATTACCTCATTAGCATTCCTTTTTTATCCTTCAACTGTGACTATTTAAATCAAAGTCTTTTTTGTTTTAATGGAGTGCTGTCAGAGAGAGTGGAGGTCTTTGGGTTATGTCTCCAGAAGTATTTTAGAAAATATGGTCAGTGCTACAGTGGCTAGGTTTCAGAATTCATGGACTCAGAGAAGGGTTTGGGTTGCAAGGGGACTTTGAAGATCAACTAACTTCAACCTCCTTGCCATGGGCAGGGACACCTTTCACTAGACCAGGCTCCTCAGATCCTCATCCAACCTGGCCTTGAACACTTCTGGATATGGATCATTTAAAATTCCCCTGAGCAACATGTTCCAGTGTTTCACCACCCTCCAGGTAAAGAATTTTTTCCTTATGTCTAATCTAAACCTACCCTCTTTTAGTTTCAATCTATTCATGATTGAATGGTTTCTGGACCAATTGAATACCTGTCTGCTTCTTAACCAGCCCAGCTGATATTGTTACTATTATCTATTACCATTGATACATTATCTACTGCAGTAACTTTTTCTGCTACTTTCCCCTTTGAGGGAATAACCTCCAAGGTATAACAGTGGGGCAGTGAAGTCTGCAACTCACAAGTTCGAATCACCTCAGCCTGTCTATTGGAACAAGAATTAAGACCAGAACTAAGCAGATGACCGTACTGCTTCATTTCCAGATTGTCTTCAGTAGACATAAACTCCAGATAGAGTCACTATTGCCTCTCTGAGACACCAATCTCTAATCTAAAATTTGGATCCTCAAAACCCTCAGCTTCTGCCTGGCCCTATGGACACATGCATGCTTTAGAGAGAAACGGTTTCCCCCCAGTGAAATTATAGATGTGTGCCTGAATTGAAGCTCCTGGGCATGATAATGCTAAGCAGGTAGTTGCCAAAATACAGCAGGATGCATATAGCAGATGTTCTTCTCCCAGAGCCACAGCTACCAAAATTCCTAGCACCGATCTTGGCAGTACTCTGTACTCTCTCCTCTTTGTCAGTAGTTGGTGCCAAGATTTCTATCCAGAAAATGAAAAACCAGAAAGAATTCTGTCTGATAGCAGGAATATCTACATGTTTCCTTCCAGAGTAAAGATTCCCCACACAGCTCATAACCAGTGTCTGATTCAATTTTAGGGTCCTGTCATAGGAAAATTCAGTGTGGGCTGAGGGAAATAGCAGAGGAACTGTAATTAAAAATGTCCCTTAAATACTCGCCTAGATACTCAGTTCTCTTCTTTTAAGGTTTATTCAAACCACTGAATGTATCATGAGAAAGGTCTATCAAAATTAATTCTCAAATTTACTCAAACACTTGGCTGAATGCTTGAGCACCTGTGATTTTGGATATTCTCCCTGGTACAGCAGAAAGCATCAAATTGAGATCAGAAATACAAGAAAATAACTTTTTATACCCACACAAGGCTGTCTTAGGTGGATGGATAGTTATGAATTGTTCTGGTTCACCCAGGCCATTGTAATTCCTGCTTGCCTCAGGAAAAACTGTAGTGTCCTTCAGGCTGTAAACCAAACCAAGCCTCTTTGTTATGTCCTTGCTTGCAGTCATTTTCTAGGACAAAATCTGTGGCACTCCCCACTCTGAGTGCACTGCAGTTTGTTAGCTCGAGGGTTGCAATGTGTCCTGGGTGAAATGTATTAGCTAAAGTTACAGTTCCAAGGAAGACTGCTCTGTTTGCATAAATTTACAGCTATCTTTTCTAAATGTGCTGTACAGACAGACTTTGATATTATGACCTGTTTTCAATATTCATCTTTTCTTTTCAAAGTGTCAAAGCAGAGGGAGGCCTTCATGGTTAAGATTGCAGCTACATTTAGACTGAATTTTAAATGAATAATGGAGAGTATGTATCATATTGTCTGAGAATTATGTTAGAGCTACTGAAAACTGGGGCTTCTGACTCACAAGATTTTTAGTGCTATTATTTAATGACTAAGTTCCAGGGAGACAAAGAACATCTTCCAGCTGAATCTGGGTAACTGCAAAGTCAGGCGTGGAAGAGGCTGAAGCAAAGACAGCTCAGCACAGCATAGTGCTTTAATCTATCTTTTACAACATTCACTAGAGAACTCTCACTCTATATCACCACATCATTCCTGGATTTTTTATTTTGAGAACTACCTAAAGCACACTGGCAGTCTAAAGTACAAGGATCATTGATTTTTGCTAACCTAGCTGAGAGCTTTAGGCTACAGAATTATACTACTAAATCACAGAGCACTAAGCTTCATACCTGCAAGATGCTTCACCCCTTTTATACAAGAATTTTCTCAAAGTTTCCTGGGTCAAAACCTCTTGTACAAAGAATAATTTTGGTGGTGTTGTTTTGTTGGAGTTTTGTTTGTTTGTTTTTTTGTTTTTTCCTGAAGAAGGGCATGACAGGGTCTTTTCATGGCAGGCATAGTACAGATCCTTGGTAAGAGAGACTGATCTAGCAAGCTTACAATACAAATATGAGACGAAAAGTACTGTTTCTTGATTTGCAAAAATATTTGAGATTTTGAAATAAATGTAAAAATAAAAAGAGAATCTTATTTTTAAATGTATCTGTTTGGTTCATCATAATTTATAACAATTTTGAGAATTATATTTTTATTTTAAAATGTAAGTTTTTAATATTTCATTTACTAGTACGGTGAAGCCAAGGTCCTTTTCCAGTAAAGAATATCATTACATCAGAAAATATCAGCAATGACTTCTCAAATGTTTACCAACTGTAGTTTCTGAGACAGGACATTTATTAACAATAAAGTGGTTCTCAGTTACTGTGGAAGGTTGTAAACTGCCTCTCCTTTAATGCACTGCATATTTATATCAGGTTAAGGAACTATCCCATTGAGGGCTTATCAGACCACTCCCCTCTTACTAAAACCATCCATTCTTGAAAGAAGTGTCTGTAAACTTTTCCACAAGGTAGGCCCACATGCAAGTTAGAATAAAAACCAAGAAGTGTATTTTAGAAGAATTGGGTAATATTCTAGATCTGACAGCAGAGCTGAGGCTGAGACTGCACAGCAGAATATGGAGTCATTTACATCAGCAATGAAGTACCACTTTGAGAAAAGCATGCTTTTTATTCATTTTAAAAGCCCAACACTTGAAAATCAGTTTTATCGACAACAGCTGCCCTCTGAATTTATAAAACTGGCTTCCTTGGGTGATGATAATTTTAATTTTTCCTAAATAAACATTGCTAAGTATTACTGAGTGCTTCAACAGACCTGTAGAGTGGCCTGGAGTTTTTTGGGAAATTAAAGAAACTGTTTAGCTTTTTGTGGAGAACTGTGAGAAGGACTGATATATCACAGCACTTTTGATAAGAGTGAGCTAAAGCCTTCACAGATTGAAAAATACTGTTATACAAAAAGCAGAAGAGAATTGCATATTTAGGGAAATTGATTAAAGTGACTTCATTGCCATTTATAATCGTTTCCGGTTGCATCTCACAGATTCACAGAATATTCTGAGATGAAGGGGACCCACAAGTGCCACCGAGTCCAATTCTTAAGTAAATGGCCCATACAGGGACTGAAGCCATGAACTTGGTGGCACCTTTATTAGTACCATGCTCTAAGCAACTGAGCTGATCTCTTTTTTTAGTTTCAACAATTTCCTATGTATGCATAATATAAAGACATATATGCACATACACATATTTTTTTCAAGGTATTTTGTTTCAGTTCCTCTGAAACATTTATAATAAGTTAAGTTTTTTTTTAAATAAAATGACCAAACCAAGCTGACAGCGTTTCCAATCAGCTTTAAAGCTGTGTGTAAACTGAACTTCAAATTGTGCAGGTGCACATCTTCCTTGTAGAGAATTTCAAACTCAAAGGATAAGAAAGACCGATTTCTATGTATACAGGGCCCTGGGCACAAATCCTTGAAAATGTTGTCCTTAAAATTTATTCTGAAGTTCATTGTAGCTGCAGCATAATGCATTTATCGACATGCTTTAGTACAGTAAATGCCTTTTGGGCCATCTCATTCCATTCCATAATTGTTTTCTGGGGAAGCCCTTACCCTCTATTTGATTTATGCAATACAGATGGTTGGTAAAACTTGAATTTTTATTGATGCATAGTAATATCATTCTCAACACCCTTAAAGAAAGTGACATAATTCTTTAAGACATAATATTACACTTAGGAATAGCTTTAGAGGGTCATCAATCTTTTGTGAAACTCTTCCAGAACTCTGCTAGTGTTAAATAAACCATGACTAGAATGAAATTCAAAATAGTTTGAGTGATTTCTGCAAAATGTTCTCCATTTGCCAATTATGTAGCACTATATTTCATCCTATCAGTTATTCATTATTCTTTTCTAAAAATACAGCAATGGCAAGGGATTTTTGTGAGTTTCAGAAGAATTACAGATGACCCACTTCATGAAAACTCAGCATCATTTTATAAAACATGACAAAGCTTATTATTAAGTGATGATGAAGTGGTATTTGTTTATAATTTTTGTGTTCTTGATAAGAAACAATATTTAATCCCAATGGAAAGAGTGTTTGTTCAAAGGCATTTTCTAAAAAAGTTGACTGAATCTTCTGAGTTTATGCTTAATTCACACCTCATCCTGATGGTTCTGAGCTGGTGCCAGAGTTCCAAAAGACAGAAGACAAAAGAAAGAGGCATAATCTAAATATGACGGTCTAATATCAAAAAAGGCCATACCCATGTCTATGTTCCTTCTTCATAAATATGTTTGAAATACTTAATTTGCTTCCATGTTCATAATCTTGCTCTGCCACCTCCTCATGCCAATTTTTCCTTTAGCTTTGTCATTTTAGCTCAAATCCTAAATTGGGACTTTTAAATGCAGTCTGAGTTCAGCAGACTAAAGTTCATTTTAAAGCATTCTAGGCATTATTTTATGTCTATGGTTGGGGGCGTTTTGACTTAGATACAAACCTCAAAGGAACTTCTTTTCAAGTCCCACATCCCCAGGAGCTCTGACCCAGGGATAATGACGTTACACAAGAGCCTGGTTCTTCATTCTGCAGATTGAAGGCATCAGCCTGGACCTTGAAGAGTCTTTTGCCCATATAGAAAGCTGAGTAAAGAACTTGTTTAAGGCTCCAGTATTATGTCTAACATAAAAAATAAAAGCAAGATTCTAAAATAAGTTAATAAGGTGGGTGCATGGGAAGGCAAAGGCTTGGAATCACTTTTTCTTTGTCATTCTCTTTTCTGGCCCCATGGGCAACCTTGTCCCAGTTTAACGGGAAAAAAATCTTGATGTTGCTCACAGTATGTTACATACCATCCTTATTACTACTGAAAATCAGAACACACTCACATAGAAGAAGGTTATGGTTTGAAATACCTCAATTTTTTTAGACTTTCCTTACTAGTTGATCTTGCACTACAGACTCTTTGATATGAAGAGAGGACAGCTATGGGAGGGGGCATTTTCTTCTTCTATAGTAAAAGATGGTGTGATAAATCAGAGATATCATTAGGTGATATACTTTGATTTCCATGCTTGCTGAAAATGTTTAACCTGCCCTTCTTAATACTAAACATTTAAAATTAAGAAAACCTAGTTTCCTAAAATATGTATAAGAGAAAAAAAAAAGTAAAGGTGAAATAACTTAGGGCAGTTTCTTTAAATTGTGGAAAGGAAATAACAAAGTTTTTCTCAAGGAAAAAATTATGTTCACTTCTTTCATTAGTTTATGTCCAATCAATTAAAAATTAACGTGTGTGTTTTAAATAATGGTTTTCCATTAACAAGGCACACACACACACACACACACACACAAATCCTAAAAACTCTGGCCCTTTAGTCTTTATTATACAGGCTTTGATTGCCAGATTATATCCACATCATGCCATGGAAATCAACTTTACAATTTAGAATGAGCCCCAGAGTGGGTGCTGGTGTGGTTCAGGGTTTGGTCAAGCTGCTCTCCACCTCCTGAGTGCTCTCAGGACACAGCTGGCACTTCTGCCTGTGATTCCATTGAGTGCCACCTCCTTGACATCCCAGCTGGAGCACCTTTGCCCCAGCACACTCATGCCTTTGGTGGCAGAGTGGGAGCACAAAAGAAGGGCCGTGGCTGGGAGACCATGTCACAAACTTGGGTCTGAGGAGAACCATAGGGAATGAGAGATGATAACAGACATGCAGCTGTGGGGAAAACACATAAGAGCTCCGTGGTACAGCTTCATAGAAACAGAAAGTTTGAGAGTGATTAGAGGTAAATGTGGTGTTGAACTGAATTCAGCAACTTGTTTTTAATTTTCCAAAAGAAGATTCCATAAAAATAAAATAATTCAGGTTCACTAAAATTTTAGTGAACCATCTTTCAGTCAAAGATATTTGACCAGCTCTAACAGTTTATAAAGCTTACTGAGACATAAGGAGTGGATCAAGTTCACCATCTGCTACTGTAAATAAAAAAATTTTATTCTAATTTTTAAAACAAATAGGGCAGCTGTCATGGCAACCCTCACACATTATTAAATCAAAAATTTACAGCACCTGTAGAACTGACACTTTACTGCAATCCCAACATGTGAGATTTGATTCTGGGAGTGATAATTTTTATTCTTACTGTAAAAGAGTAAGGCATGCCAACACTGCAGAACACAAATTATTAAAAAAAAAAATATTTATGTGCTAAAATTTCTTTACCAGAGAGAGAGGATTTTCCTCATTAGATATACAAAAAATTACTTATAATGTATTAACCTATTATTCATAAGAGAAGAACTATGAGTTCACACACATATTTTCTTCTTTTTTAAGAAAATAAAATAATTAGTTGTGATATACTTTTCTAAGCTGATTTGACTTTAAAAAAAAATCAGAATTTTCTTTTCATTAATGGACAATGATTTTTAAAAGGAAGCTACTGAGAAATTTTTTGGAACTTGTCTCTTGTGCCTCCAAGTAATTTATCTGCTTCACAAAAGAATACCTCTCTTCTCTGAAAGTCATTGCCTAATTAAAACTCATACTACTGTGTCCTTTCTGGTTATGGCTGACTTTTTCCAAATTGTAAGAAAAAAAAACTATATCGCTATATCTGTAGAGCAGCAATTTTTCCCCTGGAGATTTACTTTCAAGAAGTCTGAGGAGCTCATCTCACTAGATGAGTGTTCAAAGCCTGTTTGAAATTCAGCTTGAACTCAGTGAGCTTGGTTTAGTGCAGGTGCTCTTCCTGCTTTATTATGTCCTTGATTGTTTTCAGCATCATGACAATTTTGTTATTAATCTTTCTAAAATAAGGTGAAATACTGGTTAGACTGGTTCAAAACTAAAAACAGATTTAACAGAGATGGACTTGACTTTTCACAGACAAAAGTAAGCTGTTAAGAATTACACTCAAATTTTCAGGTAGAGACTAATGAACTCGTCACAACTGAAACAGATGGCACAGCCCATTTGCTAGGCTATTAACTTTTATACAGCACTGAAGAATCATCATGAAATAGAAGTAATCTAGAAAACATGGAAGACTCCTGAACCAGATTTGGGATGTATTTATAATTTTGATTTGATGTATAGGGGCTCTTAATTTTGTTACACAAAGGATAAGGATAAATAAAGATTAGATAGATAGATAGATGATAGATAGATAGATAGATAGATAGATAGATAGATAGATAGATAGATAGATATTATAGATATTATAGATATTATAGATATTATAGATATTATAGATATTATAGATATTATAGATATTATAGATATATAGATATAGATATATAGATATAGATAGATAGATAGATAGATACATAGATAGATAGATACATAGATACATAGATACATAGAAAAATGGGAAAGTCAAATAATGTTGTAATGTAGGAAATATTTATAAGCAGAATATAAACAATCATGAGCTGTGTGCATTTGATGATTTATGGAAGTTAAATCCTGTGATTAAATGGTACTTTGAGGTAAGTAAATTTCAACATGAAATCACTTTCAAGTTACTTAAACTTCTTTGTACAAGTATGGAAACTACCTCTATAAGTCTTTCAGAAAAGTTATTCCATTTTTCAATGGAATAAAGAATAAAAGATGGCTGAACTTTTCTTTTAATTTAAGAAAAGAAAATGACTGCTTTCTTTTGTGTAACAATATATGACCAAGAAAAACTAGCTCATGAGAGTCTTCCCATTGGGTATTTCATGTGAAGTAATTCAAAAATTTTTTTGGAAAATTCTCATTATAAATGTTAGACCCAGGGGCTGCTGATTCCCCTCTGTGGATATTCATCCACTCAATGAGCCACCTGAAAGACAGTAATTTAAAAGCTGCCGTCGGATGCCTCACTATATGATACACTGTAAAATGATTGCTGTTTGGCGACTCATCCTTTTTTGCTTTCAACAAGAAGTAAAGTTTATATGTGAGAATGTGTATAATTTCTGAGTCACATATTTTCATTGTAAGGCAAAATACATCTCACAAAGCTAATTAAGCACTCAAATAGAGGAATCATTGTGTAATTTATAAGTGTTAACTGTCCAAAGCATTTTCATATTTTTTTGCAGTATTCAGTTACTAACATAATTTTTTATTAGATCTAGTTAAACTCAATGACTGACCACATTCAATTCTTTTTGAGGGCCATTAAGTGAAATTGAAACCATTATTAGAGTAAATTAGAATTATTCAGATTTTAAAAGTTAAGACTGGCTTGCAAATATATTTCCTTCAAGTGAAAATCTTTCTTAATTAGCTTATAACCACTTCAAAGGACCAAACCAATATGATCCACATGAAACAAGGGTTAAAAATTATACATTGAATACAATTTTGGTTTTACCTTCTTTCATGATTTAGTCATGAAAGTTGTTCTCCCACCAAGACTCCAAACCACATTACCACTGGCTCCTTCCCCTTACCCTCCCCTTTCTGCTCTGGCAGGATGGAGTTGAGAACTGGAGGAACAAAGGAGGAAAACCGTGGGTTGAGAGAACAGTGAGATAAGAAAACAATCAATAGCAGCAATAATATTATTAGCAAGAAAGAAATTATTTACACAGGAAGTCCAGGGCAATCACTGCCCCCACCAGTGCTTTCTCCCCCAGAAAGGAATGCCTGTCTGCTCAGGAGCAGACCATAACCCCCACACCTGGCAATGACATCAAGGGATGCAGAATCACATCCAAGCCTTAGCCTTGCCCCACTTCCACCTTCTGTAAAAAAATTAACCCTATCCTGGCCAAAACGTGAGCACCTACATATCTAAAACTTGCAATACCTGAACCTACTCCAAAAAATCCCTTCTCACTTGTGAACAGGTAATCCTAAAGAATTTTCCCTTATTAGGAGAAAATTTTCTATTTTTTTTTTCTTGTAGCCTAGTGCTAATACAATCAGAATTGCAGCACCAAATGCCTGATGTTAGTCCTGACTTGAAAATATGTTTAAAAATAAATAAAGTAATAATGAATAATAATAATAAAAATAGAACTGGTTTCCTACTACATAATTTTATATTTTCATTTTGCCATGGTATCTTATAAAATTTTTCTCAGCTGGTTACAACCTTACAATTCACTATATTTATTTGATAACATTTATTATGAATTATGATATGAAACTTAAATTTAAAGGAATAAACATAGGTACTATTTATGTCCAAAATAGGCAAGACATGAAAATTAAACTTATAAGTTGATTTTAGCCAGTATAAAATCAATAAAAACCTGCAAAAAATCATAACACTATGCACAGAAGTGGAGCTCAGTAGATAATTGTTCATTTCTAGGCAGGATGTTTCCTGTCTGTGCCATTTTAAGCAGGTATCAGTAGTTCCTATCCCATCTTTCTTTACTTGTTTAGAGCAATTCATTGTTGCCCATTTTGCTGGTTTTGGCAGGGATAGAGGTGATTTTCTTCACAGTAACTGACACGGGGCTGTGTTTTGGATCTGTGATGGAAAGTGTGTTGGGAACTCAGGGATACTTTAGCCACTGCCAGGCACAGTCAGGGCCTTTGCTTCTCCTCATCCCACACCCCCAGTTGGAGGCTGGGGGTGCAAAAGGATTTGGGAGAGGTCACAGCCAGAACAGCTCATCCCAAGTGACCACAGAAATTCTATACCATAGGGTGCCATGCTCAGCAATAAAACTCTGGGGAAGGTTGACAGAGGAATTACTGCCCAGGGACTGGCAGGGCATCATTAGATTAGTGGTGAGCATTCATTTGCATCCTTCTTAAGTTTTATTTCTCTCTTTGTTATTTCTCCTTCATTATAGCTGATATGTATTATCTTTATATTTTATTTTCATTATTAAACTTTTCTTTTCTCCACCCATAATTTCTTTTACTTTTACAACTCGAATTCTCTCACCCCTCCCACTGGTGTGGAGTGAGTGAGTGAGTGAGTGAGTGAGTGAGTGAGTGAGTGAGTGAGTGAGTGAGTGAGTGAGTGACTGTGCAGTGCTTAGTTTCTACCTGTGACTAAACCATGGCACCTATCTTCTTAAAGTATTGTGAAGTTTATGAAAACAAAGTGGATTTCTCCTTTGATGGAGAGCTGTAGGGTGTGAAAATGTGGCTGGAAGCCTCACAAACTGTACCATGCTGTAATGCACTGTCAGACAGCAGGCAGAAGATGGAAAGAAATTTCAGAAAGCCACATATTAAAAAAAAAAAAAAAAAAACCCACAAAAATGAAAAATTCATACTTAAGGCAGATAATTCTAGCACTAGAATGAGAGAATCAGTTCTATTAGAACATAGTTTAGTGCATACTGCACTGCAATAAAAGAACAGGAAAAGCAGGAGAGTAAATTGCTTTTCCCACTCAGCAAAGAGGGAAAGAAAGGAATCTGAATACTGACCTCAGAAAACAGAGTAATATTTTCCTTTTTTTAAGACTGCAAGTCTGAAGAAAATATGTCAGCAGCTTTGAGTTTTTAAACAGGCCAGGAAAATGACAACAAAAACCATGGACGCTTCCAAAGAGACCTACTAAGGCAATCGATCAAGTGCAAAAAGCAATATTGAAGCAGGTGCAAAAACTCACAAATGAATTTATGAGATATGATATTACAGATGCCAATGGAAAAAAGCCAGAGTGAATATAAGGCATCCATTGCAATTGCAAAGAATAGTAAGGACTGAACTTTTGACAGAGAGTTAGTTGTGAAAGCACAAACATTGCTCATGGTGAACCTCAAGCAGTGGATTGAGCTGGTTTGCAAACAAGTGGTCAACCTATGTAACATAACAAATATGTGCTGCTTCCATGGAAATATTTACATAGGGAAATGGGAAAATCAAGGTACAATTCTGGGGGGGGGGGGGGGGGGCAAAAGTCATAGACTGCTTGGAGAAACAACCTGAAAGAGATAAGAGCAACCAGTTTAGAGAAAAGAGAAGCTGAACTAGCTCATCCTACAGCTGCAAGAGAAATCAATTGAAATAATAGTGGTATCTTAGAGAAAGTGTTATCTGTTTTTAGAAATACTACAAATATTTTATAAAAAGCATACAAAAAATAGTCTGGAAAGTTGCCTGAAATGCTATGAAAGTTGAATTTTTTTGGAAATTCCTCTAAAAGGGCAAAGTCAGAATATGAAGATAAATCAAGCTCACTTATTCTTGAAGTCGTGTTCCTTAAGCTCAACTTTCACACCACAGGGAGAAAAACAAAGAGCTACTGTTACTGCAGAAGCAAGGACTAAAGACATTTTATCGCATTAAAACCTTTTCAGAAGTGCTCAGCATTTAAAAACAAGAGTTTTGAGGTTACTTTTTTCAGTGTCTGTCTTTTCACAATCACACATGAAATTTTTGTGAAAGTATTTTCAGTAATACATTTGCTTTCTCATAGTATTGTAATGTGCTACTTTTTTTGAGACCCTATATGATTTGAAAATCTTAAACCAAATGTTTTCTTCAGATTCTGTTGTTACATAGATTGTAGTCACAGTATTTCAGGAAGTTCACTGCATGAATATCAGAGAGGTGGTCAACATGGCAATCTGTAAATGGCATAAGAAAAAGGGAATTTGAAGTTTGAAGCCATTATAATTTATTCATTAAAACTATTATTAACTGCTTGTACCTAGAGAAAGTTTAAAATCTTTCAAAATTGCTTTCCCTCATCTTTGCAGTCTAAAAATATATTTGGATTTTTTATGTGGTAGTACAAAATGAATCAAAGTCTGATTTTCACTGACATTCTCATTGAGAGAGAAAATAATTCCATGATAAGTATTTCTTCTGATTGCTATTGATCCTAATAAGGACCAATTGGTCCTTTTCCAACGCAGAACATTCCTTTTCTGTCCTTAAAAACAGAATTGCTAACAACTCTTATTTCCCATCCTTTCACATGCAATCAAGATCAGATGTCAATCTTAACAAATAAATAAGCTACTGACAGTGTTGACATCACATACCAACGTTTTTAAAGAATGCAAGTATTGTATCAGATGTGTTGTTTTATTTGTAGAATATTAGTCTTACTTTCTACATCAATAACTGTAGAAGAGGAGCAATGTGAAACTTTTCCAGTGTTACCTTTTTTATTATCTTTTTGACTGAGTAGCTGGACTGGAAATGTACTAAAACAAATTTGTTAATTTAAATGCCAATTTTGAAAATTACTTAGCTATTTTGATGGCCAAATATCATAGAATATCAAATGCAAAAGGCATCAATTACCTTTTGAAAATAAAATTCAAAAATTCCTTAAGCATTCACTCTATAATGAATTAATTTGTATTCATTATCTCTAATCTGGATACTCTGAATATTGTAATTTTTATATATATATCTACTGCTTGGAAGTAAAATCTAACTTTGTATTCAGCTACCCTTCATATTGCTTCAGAACAAATAAATATTACTCTTTTCACTTTTTAATCTTTTTTTTTTTCCTTGATTATACTTGAAATATGGCATGGATATGAAATAATTTAGGTAATTGGCCTATAACCATTTCTTAGAGGAAGTGTGGGCTAGATGTGGTGTATACTTCACACTTTCTAGTCAGTATGTCTTTAAATTTATTCTGGCAGTCTCTCACAAACCTATTTGGAAATTTGAAGATTGTTCTGGCTGTTTGAAGTGTGACAAAATGGTGGGTTTCCTCTGAGTTACGTGAAAAAAAAAAGATAAACCATGTAGTCTTAACAGCAAGGAAGATCAGTACTTAAAATTGCTGCCACAGTAAGGCCTTTATTGAAGGAATTTGTTGCATCTGATGAACAGCTGTCACTTCCAGAACTCTTAGTATACCTGTAAGAAATAGACTTAAGTCAAAAATAAGGAGGTTAGAAGTTGTATCCTTGTCCTAGAAACAGATTCGCCTTGTACCTTCTGTATCTGTCTCTGCTCTAGGACATATTTTCATCCCTTGCAATGTCCTCTCTGGCTGTGCTAATCATCTTCAATCAATCTAAATATTTTTCAGTGATATTATTAGTTCTGTTGTCACTGTCAGTTTGCAAATGCACCCCAGTACTTTTCCTTCATTCTTAGATGGCATGTATCATAAAAACAATTCCATTGTTCTAGTTCAGTACACTCGGCTTTATTGCCTGCTGTTAGAGCTGTGCAGGAAAATTTTATTGAAACAAGCTTTTAGTACAGAAAATCAAGAAGATATTTTCCTAGTGAAAATGCTCTTGCAAACTCCAGAAAGTTTGTTTTTTTTTTTGGGGATTTTTTTTTTTTTTTTTTGGAATGCAAGTGTTAGTTGTTATCACTTTTCAGAGTGTGCTGGGTATCAAAAGTAAAGGGCAAGTATTCCACTCTCAGACATGAGACCTCCAGCTTGTTTAGGTTCCTCTTCATAGCCTCACATGACTTTTCCCTCTTTCTTCATGATTCCAGCCATTTCTTGTGTCTTATCAAATCATGTATTAAACTGAAACTTTGCAGGACTTGGAATGCTGTGTCAAATTTGCACCTAGGGAGCTTCCCAGTCTGCTACTGTGCTGCCAACTGCAGCTGCTTAGATACTGAAGATAGAATTAGGCCTTCCTGGCCTGTCATAGGAGCTGAATAAAATCCCTGGCAGTCATTAGAGGGAAGAATGAAATATATGATTTTTTAAAAAAATGAGCTCAAAAGAGTGTGTCCTGGAGGCATACATCATCCTTTATACAAAATTCTCAAGGGGATGAGATTTAATTGGGAGTTGCTTAAGAATAATGACAAAAAGATGGAATTACCTTTCCCCAAACAAGTTAGAAATTTGTAGTGCTTACTCCATTAACAGAGAAGTGAACCACTCTTCCAAGATAGCTATCTATGAGACTAGAACAGTAAAAGCTAGCAAGCAAAATATTGAAATTAAGAGAAAAATGTTCATGGGAACTGTATATGAGCCACGCTGTTGGAAAAAATGAGGAAGTTACTCAAATCTCAGTACACCCAAATAAGACAAGTGTGCCTCAACTTAATTAAACATCAGTGCTTCAGAGAGATTTTTTGCCCACTGCATTTTAGTTTGTTTTTAGAGATGAAGCATAGATTTTTTTCCCATGCTAAGGTAAATTTGGATCTAATGTAGCTAGATTGTTTCATACTACCATGGCAAAAAGTCCCAGTGAAAGTCCTTGGTGAAAATCCAGACTCTGCCAGAATATTTTATGTGGTACATATCTCTTTCCTTCTCATACTTTTTTTTTTCTTTTTTTTTTTCCTTTTTTTCTTTTTTTTTTTTTTTCTGAAGGCCTCCCTCCACACAATCAGCTTTGTCCTTAACATTAGAGCAAAAAAACCCCATGCCCTATATCCCTAATATGTAGTAAGAGATGCAACTGTTTGTCTCCATTTTTTCTTAAAAAAACTTTCACCTTTTCTTAAAAACTTGGTGTGAAGGAAAAGAAGGGAGACAACCCTGTGTGATTGAGTTCTCCCTGGGAGTTTAGACATAGACTCCCTCCTTTGTAGGGGAAGAACCCTTACATCAAAAGATTCTAGATGTTTATGCGCTGAAAGCCTTATCTTTTGGCCAACAGCAGGGACAAAATCGGAAAACACTGAAAATGGCATGCAATTCTTTGCTGGACTGATCATGTTTCCAATAATGGAAGACCAGGAGACTGATGTGAGGGAGGGGTTGTGCAGTATCTGCCTGCTGGGGTGTTCCTTCCAGCAGTGAATGCTGTGATGTGGAATATGGTCACACTGAGAGCACTGGACAAGATTTAATATGCCTCCAGTGTCCTAGGCACTATTACTGCATCTTCCTTGACCAAAACACAAACTCCAAAATTTTCAAGTTCATCAACTGGAACACTTCCACTGTGTTAATTACCCCACACAAAGCATTCAACACCAGCTTTGCATGCACTGAAAATCCTTTTGAAACAAGAAATATTCAAAGACATTGGAAAAAAGTCTCCCTGAGTGCCCAAAGCTAATGCAGGGCTTTTGCCCTTTCATATTATTGTTTGCTTCCCAAGTATCACAGCCATTAGAAGTACTTTGCCCCCTTGAGGCTTTTGCTGGCTCTTGGCAGACTGGTATTTTCCCGACACAGCAGGCACTGACAGTGACAAGTGAGAGCATTGACTCTCTGCTTCTGGCTACCTCCTGCCTTTCTTCTTCTCTTTCCTCAGGAACAGAGGCTGATCTATGAAAATAAAGCAAGAGGAAATGATTCTGCAATTAATATTTTAAGCCTTGTGTCTTTATTTCCATTGCATTTTTAATATCTCTTCTTTTTTTATTAAAGAAGAGTCTTTTCTAAAAGTAAGATGCCATATTACTATTTTGTCTGCACAGTTGGAATAGGTGATTTCTCAAGGGAGTGTGGGAAGTTAATTATGACTGTGTGTTTGCTGGGTGTCTTAAAAATCAAACTTTGTCACCCAAAAAAATGTTACTGTTTAGAATAACAGATTGTTAACTCACAATAATGTGCAGTGTCTTTTTCCTCTACCTAGGGAACAGGCTAGGCAAAAAAACAAACAAACAAACAAACAAACAAACAAACAAAAAAAAAAAACCCAAAAAAACACAACCAAAAAACCAAAACGAAGCACACACAAAAAAAACCAAAAACAAACAAACAAAAAAAACCCAAAAAACCAAAAANAAAAACAAAAAAAAAAAAAAAAAAAAAAAAAAAAAAAAAAAAAAAACCAAAAAAAACCCCCAAAAAACCACCCAAACAAACAAACAAAAAAAACCCACCACAAAACCATAATCACCAAAGTTTTATTTCAGGCTCTCCTGATGTTTCTGGACTGTGGCTGAACAGCACTTTAAATTACTTTTTCCCTGTTCCAATGTCAGCCATCAGTCCTTTAAAAGCTTGGTCTCTCAAGTAAATTCACCTTTTAATGAGGGGAGTTCACATTAGTACAAGAATTTGTAACCTGACTTTTCTTTGAGATTTTGGTGGGTGTTCGTTATTTAGGTTTAATGAACAGTGCAAACAGCAGCCACCCAGGAGAGTGCTGTAAAACATCCAGACTTTATTCAAGTGATCAGTAAACAAATAAAGGGAGAGTTACAACTTCCAACCTAGATCAAAACACCTGTCACAATCTTAATTTTAAAAGTAGAACCCATTTTCAGTACATTCCATAGAGAAGGTAAAATAACAATAGTAAGGATTTAATAATGAATATGGGAAAAGGGTTATTAAGAAATATGGGAGAGAGGAGTTCGGGTTTGTTGTTTGTTCTGGCTTTTTGTTTGTTTGGTTGGTTGGTTTTGGTTGGTTGGTTGGTTGGTTGGTTGGTTGGTTGGTTGGTTGGTTGGTTGGTTGGTTAGTTGGTTGGTTTTTTGTTCTTGGGGTTTTTTTGTTTTTTTTTTTGTTTGGTTTTCTTTTCCTAGAATCCTGTTTTGAGGTCTTTGACTATTAACACTTAAATGAGCAGTAACATTTTGGGAAGATTTTATTTCTACTAGTCTCTGTGTAAAGAGATGGCTGAACATCAAGACCATCAGTGTGGTACTTCTGAGTCACAGAGCAACATCTTCTGAAATCTGGTCAAAATACTTGGGTTGCATTATTATTCAAAATATTAATCACATGAACAGCAATGACCAAATTCACTGCAGGTGATGCAGGCAAGGCAGAAAATGGTAGTCAATGAAATGATAATCACAATGTGAGGAAAATGCATCTGAAAAGTAAAGATCAGATCAAACAACAGATTTCCCTTGTTTTTCTTTTTCAATTTTCAGTGACATTTCCGACTAGTTTTGTATGAAATGAACTGAGAGGCTGGGTAACAGGCTGCAGTCAACACTGAAAAACAACCAAAATCAAGGGAAACAGAACAGTAGAACATATTTGAAAGGGCAAAAAGTCAAAATGTATAAATAAAAAATGAAACAAAAAAATATTACAGAGTAATATAGAGAGGACATAACAGGAAAGCCATCACCTTTTCCCTTTAGCATTAAAAAATTCCTGCAACAGGTTCCCTAGCTGCACAAGAAAAAAAAAATAACCTTTAGTTCGAAATAAGTAACATTCCCTAATGCAGACAGTGCTTCAGCAATGTCCCTTCCTACTCCATCTAGCCCTGTTGCTATTTTCTGTCTCTGTTGCCAACTTTCTGCTATAACAATAATTCTGCCCCATACAAATTCAATATTATTACTTCCAAATGTTGCTGTGATCTTCAGTTCATTCTGCTCTGTCAGAGATATTTTTGCCCTGTCCATGACTCATCGTATTTTTAATATCTGATTTCAGCCTACCCAAATTCATACCTGCTGTCTCCCCTAATCTCAAGCCATTTGAGCGATTTTCTTTGTCCCTTGTTCCCTGCATCTTTCATCTCCTTCAGTTTTGAAACTATTCTCCTGGTCAAGGGATGATATTTTGTGTTTGGGTCCTTCCCTCTTGAAAACTGTGCTTATCTCCCAGCTCATCTCTGGCTTGTGGTTTCTGACCTCAATAGAAGAAATGACAGTTCTCTCTTTGGTTTGGGAAAGAACAGGATTTCTTTATTTGACTTTTCTTCCTAAGGGAACAGGGCTATTGTTATTAGATTGTCTGCCTCTGTCAGAGGCACCCCTTCCCCCACCTTTTGAATCAGTAAGCCTATTTCAATCAAATTGCTTGTTTCAATCAAATCTTACACAGGTTGTAAGTATTTTCAAAAAACTTAAATTTTCCCATCTTTCCCAACAGGGAATTTGGGGAGCTAAAGAAACAGATGCTTAAAATGAAGGAAATCCTTCACTGTAACCCTGCCTATTGTTATTGGAGTTTCTACAATGGAGAAAGTTTAATAAACAGGAGCTGTAAAGACACTTGAATTAGAACTGATGCTTTCTTAAACTTCCAATAAATCAGTCCTGACACATAAACCCATGCCCCATCATGCTTCATTTTGGTTATCAGTGCTCAAACAATTTCCTGTCCTTCTTTAATGAAAAAAAGTAACTTTCCAATATTACCTCTTCCCTTTTTGCTGAGTATCATGCATGGAACTTGGGTAGAGGGTGAGAGTCATCCCAGGTTTCAGTGTGATAGTAAACTTTGGGAAAGTGGCCTGAAGTTTCTGAGGATCATCTCTAGATCTCGGCTATCTATTTGAATAAAAATAACAGTTTTTTCCCAGAAAAATAATTGTGCACATTGGGATTTTTTTTTTTTTTTTTTTCTTATGAAGTTCTAGTAGCTCAGCATATCTGTAAGCAAAGCAAATTATAAAGGTTCCCCCTGCAGCATATGTTTCACGTTTCCATCCAAAAATGCATAATATGTTTACGAAATTAGGGTACTCCCCCAAAGGGCCTTGAATAATGAAAAGATATATGAAATAACTACTTTAGGCTTTGAAATCAATGTTGCAGAAGATAAGGATTTAGCTAGGATGTAGCTCAGTCAAACCTGATTAATTTGTGCCTGCTTGTGCCTAAGCCACCAAAACATTTCACTAGCAGGCAGTGCAAATGACAAGCCACTGCTTTGGTAGTCTGGAGGAGATTCTTGTTAATATTTATGAAAACAGTCTGCAACCTGATGCTGTATAACTAGGTCTGTCTGTACTACCATTATCTTATCACATCCCACAGGGATACAAAACCTCAATACTGAATTAATCGTACTATGACATTTGGAAGAAAGAAAAAGAGAGGCTATTCTGCTGGCTCAAACCACTGGAGATTACAATTTGTATTTATGATAGTTGTTTGAGAAGTTGACAAATACATTTTAATAAACCTCAGTCGATAAATATCAAACTATTTTTTCCCAATATTTCTCTGCACTTTTTCTCAAACATTTAAAGATGCTGGTCTCCACTGTAAACAGAGTTCAGCAAGAAGTTGCATTTAACTGGAGCTGACAAGGTAACTGACTTTGCAGCAGTTTAAGAATATAAACAGTAAAAATGAAAGTGGATATATGATCAAAGCAGTATAAGAAATCTGCAACATTACAGTACCAAATTGCCTATCATTTTGCATTAAAAGAACTTCAACTGAAGTTATAATAAAAAATAAACATATTAATTATGTAATATATATCTGCAAATGGACTCACAGTGGAAACCATAGTCCATTTCTGTGCACATGTGTATAAATGTATGTGTGTTTTCCAAAAAAAATTATACACTAACAGCTTATAACCAAATCTGACAGAGGTGAAGATTTTGAAGACATTCATTCCTACCAACATATTTTAAACAGGAAGTTAAGCAGAGAAGTTAGAGTGTCTATGAACTTCCCTTGAGGGTTGAGCTCATCTCTAACTTGGCAGTAGAGAATCCAGGGACACAAGAGCTTTTTTAAACCTCAGAGTAAGGGGGAAAGACCTTGAGAAACCTGGACCTGGAAATCTACTGACAAGACAGAAATTCATTATCTGCTCTGCTCCTTGAAGAACATTCACATGCTGGTTTTGTGAAGGATTGTTTGTTTTCAAACCACTGGATTTCGAGTGCTGTGATTCATAGCAGTTATAGCTGTGAATAGGAACTTAATTTTCTGTGCCTGTTACAGATGAAAACTTGACTCAGTACTGAAACCCCAGTCAGTATAAGGGAGGTCCAGGAAATTTGGCCAGAGCTGTCCATATGAATGCAGGTAGTTGAGGAATTTTCAAAATGAAGTTTGCTTCCTCAAAATGTAGCCACACTGTAGGAGAATTTCTAGATTTTGAATAGAGGTACCTAAAGCCTATATGCAGTTAATTTAGAAGCTCCAGTAATTTTACTTTTTTTTTTTTTTTCATAGTTTTATTTAAAGGCCAGATTACATGAAAATAAATTTACTTCAGTCGTTGGCATTCTGATAACACAATGGAAGATAGATGTGCTAACTTCTGAAAAAAGTTTCAATATAATGCAAGCCATGTACAAGTGAGAATGAAAGCAAGAATGTTCTAATGAAGCTGAAACATATGGCAAAGAAATTACTCTACAACCCTTTAGAGCACAATAGACAATAATATCCTTGTTATGGAGGTTTTAAGTAATTCTGTGCAACTTAATTGCACCCTTGCCATAAAATGTTAAGGTTGGTTTAAAGTGGCAATAGGGTAGCTATCATTTTCTATTCACTTCTATTTATTACTTTATGTTT
>VWZN01036909.1:128379-182610 GCA_013396955.1 Regulus satrapa
TTTGCTAGATTCAAATATTTGTCTATGAATAAACTAATGAATCTACAGATTTCCAGTCTCTACTTTCACATGACTTGGAACAGTTTCCCCCATAAGCACAATTGTTGCCACATGGGCCAGACTTGGCTCTGGGATGTTATGAAAACAAGGGGAGAATTCTTGATAATTGATGATTATAGAAGTCAGCCAATGCATGTTCAGTGTCTTATCAAGGTACCTTGGATGTTTGGGTCAGACAGACATTGCAGTCTGGTCTGCTCTGCCTGCTTGCCTGTGTGTATGCTTGCTGCTCTCTCTGCTTTTCATATAGATCTTAATAAATCTTCATATTTAGCCTTCTGAAGTCATGGAGTCTATGTAGATCTATTGCCCCAATTAGGACCCAAATTGCCCTACACACAATTCATGAAAGCCTCTCCCAGAAGAATAACACTGGGCTGTGCTTTCACTTTGCAGGGTATGCTGAGATTCCACATGCTCTGCAAGATTTGAGGTGTCTAATTCTGCATGTGGTTTCTTCACAGAGCTTGGATCATGGAGTAGATTTCTCCACTGGGATTTATCTACTCCCTGCCTGAAGCTCCACCTCCAGGTTTCTGTTTGGTGTCCTGGGTCTGAAAAATTCGAGTTTGCTGTCACGGCTTGCTGCATCCCCAGGCAAACACCAGAAAAAACATGGCTTGAGCTTACATCAAAGCACAGCTGAACCTGACTTTCTCTCTAGATTATTCACCAATTCACACTGCTTAGCCACAGCCTGAAATCAGAATTTTTGACAAAATCAAAATCTAAACAGTATAATCATATGGCATCACTTTCTACTGAAAGCATTCATTTTAGCTCTGATAAACATACTATAAATTAATATACTCAGGACTTGGGCAAACCACACTGAAAACAGTAGAGCTGAACAAATCATTCCAACATTAATTGTTAATACAAGTACATAAACAGAACTGCCTACGCTGAGTCTTGCAGGCTCACCCTTTCCGCAGGGCTGGTGAAGAATCACAGTTTGAAGGAGTGTCCTGCTGCTGCCATCTGGCCGCTGCCCACAGAGCCAGACTGGCCCTTCCAGAGGCAGCAGTCAGTCAGGGCAGGATACCTTTCACAGGGGCTGATTTAGTGCCTTAGGAAACAGATTAGCAGTGACATAATAAAAAAAATTAAAAAAAAAAAATTAAAAAAAAAAAGGAAAGTACACTAGAACAAGAGAAGGGAAAAGAGTGCAAAGAAAAGTAGAAGAACAGTAGAGAGACCTGCAAGTGATACACAGGGCAGACACAAACAGAAGAAGGTAAGTGGAAAAGGCTACACTGAAAAGAACATTTTAGGAGGACTTTATAATGGTATCAAGATTACTCTAGGATGGTAACAGGGGAAGAAGTCTGAATTTCAATTTTCTTCAGTGTCTTTGACTATGAAATAGTAAAACCTATATCCTTTTATGAGGATTTCCAGGCAAAGAAATTATGTGCTGTATTCAAATTAATTATTTTGATGTTGAAAAATATGCTATTTCACAAAAATGGTTTTCACATCACTGATTTGCAGTTCCATTATGTGTATGTGTTCAGGGACAACAGCAGCAAAGAAGTAGTGAGAGCCAACAAAGTCCAAGATTTGAAGTGTGACAACCATATAAATGTCAATTTAGTGAATTAATTCAGTGCTGGCAGTTCTGTGTTCAGGTGGGTTAAATGTCTTGCCCCAGGTGATACAGGTAAATCTGTACATGCACAGAGAGGGCCTCTGACATTGTGGCTATTAGGATCTCATTGAGTTTAATTCAGGTCACTGGTGAAAGTCATTTAGCATTGTCAACTGTTGAGAGTTGTGAAAAAGACATCCCACAATGTGACACCATTAGTTATTTCTTCTAAGAGGAAAAGTCTTATTAAAACAGCAGGAATGCTGCAGTCTAATCAGACATGAAGTGCTCCATGCCTGCATAGTGTCAGCAGACTTAGTGCTGTGCTAGGCATTGCTCTGCCTTCCTTCCCCATCCCAGTGACATTTCTCTCTGCATGAAGTCTTGTGTCTAGCTGAGAGATTGTTGACATCAGAACAGTCAGAAAAGTTCCATTAATACACAGCACACCACTGTGTGATGGCTCTCTCTTAAAAGGGAAGAGGCTCCAGTTCCCTGCAGTTGAGCTTGAATATGTGAGCTTGAAACTGCTGTGCTCCATCCCGAAAGGTCTAAAACTCTTACTCCTTGGCTCAATTAGCCTTAACTCCCTGAAGGCTGACATATCATAAGAGTATAAACAGCAACATTAACATGCAGATTTCCTACCTGCTATTCCTACTTGTTTTCTTCTGGCCAAGATCACAAAATTTTGACCTCTTATCTGTGATGTGTGAATAGCCAGGACCAGAACTGATGTCTCCTTGCCTCAAGCCTCATGTTAGGAATTGCCAGGAACTACATTTCCCTTGATTGTAGATTTGCTTGCACCACGGGTAAATCAAACACTAAAGTAAAAGCATTTTCAGTGTTCTTGTCAGGCTTTTAGAGAGAAGAATCCTTCATATGAAAAAGAACAATTTCAGGTTTCAGAAAAATTATTTTCTAGTTACAAAGGCATGACAACCTAAGAGTTCCATGCTGTTATGATCAGACTGCTTGTGGTAGGTAGCTTGTTTATGGCTAGCTCAGGTCTCTTTGCATAACACTGCAGATTACAGCATACTTGTATCAGTAGCAGCTACTAAAAAAACTAGTGTCCTCAAGCACACTTTTAAATAGCTGTTTACTTGACTTTGTCCCATTTTATTATTTGCTATTTTCTAATTTTCTGGTGTAGAGTAATTATTTTGGTCTTTGAAAAGTTAGTTTGGCAGTTCTCTGGTGAGCACTTCTAGCTGGGGATACAGATGTCATGTAAGATGGGAGCAGCACTCAGATTTCCATGATCTTTAAAAAAAAATAAAATTAATCACTATGTTCTTTTCTAAATCAAGGAAACTCTGGGCATTGCTATCACAAGCAAACTTGCACATTAATTTGAGGTTTTCTAAAACAGCTGGTTACCTTGAAAAGTTGGTGTGGTTTTAGGCATGTACTCCCCTTGGAGCACTTCGACTTATCTGACATGAAGAAATTTTCCATTCACTTGAAGTCCAGAAGATGGCCATGAATAGGTGCCTGGCTTGTCCTGTGTGCAAGAAGGGACTGGAAAGAGCTGGAAGTAACTTTATTTTACTCTGAAGTCAGATCATGTTCCTGAATCAAGTATTATCTCACCATAAATAAGGGATTTAGTTTTTTTCTTTTTTTTTTTTTCTCCAGAATTTTACTTTGTTAAAATTGTATAACAAGTGATGTAGAGCAATATCTCAGAATAAAAACAGTAAGTTGGTTATGAAAAATAGTCCAAGTATATCTCTTGTAAGCAATCTGTAGACTAAAAAGTGTATTAAGAAAAGTCATATTGCGTTAATAATACTATGAGCAATTGCCTTAAGGAGAAGAAGGTTTAAGACACATCCTCTCCTGGAATAGGAAAAATATCTGGCAATAGGCAATTTCATGTACAATGTCCAGACTGCGCAGCTAGGCATGCTAAGGCCCCCCACTCAGGAGAACAATTTGCTATATTGTATAAAAAGCCCAGAATATTAATAATGCTACTTTTAGAGACAATAGGTGAAAAATGTTAAAATTAATGCAATTTCTTTTTTTCATTTTCATTAGAAAATGTTTCCCCAAGTTTTGTCTAATATTCATCATTTGTTACTTTTCTCTGTCTCCCTATGCCTATGTCTTCACTCACTAATACAATTGCCACTAACACCAAAGAAATTTCTCCTATGAATTTTGGGAGTTTTTAGCAAAGATTGTTTCCGTAGATATTTTGCCATGTATGGGTTAAAATCTGCCACAGACAGACACAGTTGGCTGCAAAAAAGTAATATGAGAGCAGGTTATGAGTTTCGCATCTTTAATCCCTTAGCTTCTTGGGTTTAAACAATTTAACAATGTAGTTTTCACTGCAATGAAAAATTCTGAGTGTTTTTTGTCACAGTGCTATGCCTTCTAAACAATAATTACGATTCCTGATTGTTATTTCAAACATATGCTCTGGGTGCCCAACTTATTGGCAAAACCTATTTAAGTGTGGTGGGCTCATCATCATTGTCACATTACAGTATCTGAAATAGCTTTCATAAAGAAATATCCATCTGGTCCCCTGCTTTATTTTATTCTTTGCTTATTTAGATCATAATTACAGTTGTGGGGTATCAGGGTAGCTACAATTCAATATTGATCCTATGTGTAACATCTGTTGAGAGTGCCTGATCTGAATATAAATAGGTAGTTTGTTGTACTCCATTCCAAGTTAGATCATATTCTTGTGCAACAATTTCATGTTTCTCAGGTGGTTGGTGCTTTAGCTCTGAAAATGGCACTTTGTCGTGGAAGCAGTAGCTGAAATTTTAGTATTACTTTTAGAGTTCTCAGTGGTTTACTGACTTTTTGGACTATTATGGAATTACAGTTGATTTTGTATTCTGTCTTTTTAGACTATTTTATATCCAGACGCTGAACAGTTTCATTATGTGTGTTTGAATGCTTTAGCTGTGCTCTGCCACCAAGGACCTGGGGCAGTACTTTGCCATCTTGAAATGATACCAAATTCAGGCCCAGGAGGACTTAGCGAAAACACTGTGATCATCCAGCCTTATTTCTGCTTTGCAGTCTGCCTTTACTTACTGCACTAATTACCTCAGTAAAGGGAATTCTGCTTTTCCACGTAAGTGGGTAATGCAGTAGTTACAACACCGTAGCACAGCTGAGTTCTCAGAACAGAGAGAGATGAGGGGGAGATTGTTTTATACAGTTAAATCTTGTTTATCACAAAATAGTCCTGTCACACAGCTGGTGGGGACCTAGAGACCTCAGAGCAGCATTTTCATGTCCGGAACCCACAAGCCAGAAAGAGCCTTCACGGAAAGCTTTTATTTTAAAGCTTCAATCTCCACAGCATTTTCTTCTTTGTTCACAGCAAAATATATTATATTTTGGTAAATCCACTTCTGCAGAGGACAGTGGGAAATTTAAGAAGAGTTATATATAGCAATAAAATTACCCTATTGAGGGTAGAAAAAGTACAGGAATATTTGTCAGGCCAATATTTCTTCTGTTCATCCTTTACTAAGTTCCCACAGATTAATTTTTATCCCTTTTTTCTTCCTAAAAAATTACCTTTGAAAAAATTTTAGTTTACAAACAATATATAAATGTCACACAGACCTCCCTTATCTGGTGATATAGATCAGATTAAAATATCTGAAGGTCACGTAGATCAGAACAAAAAGCTCAACAACACATGGTCACATCTGGTCAAGAATAAGCAGAATAATTTATTATTTATTAAAATTTATTACAGACAATGCCTTATTTAAAACAAGATCTATTTTCATTATACCTATACTATAAATCTAATTAAAAACCACTCAGACAAAAGAAAAGTTCCAAAGTATTGCTGTGTTCATCTTTGAACTGGACTTGTGCTGTTTCTTTCATGTCTAACCATATACTCTCATTGTGGATGCATTGCTCCTATTAATAGTTTAGAGAACTCTGTGTGATAATAAAATGACTGCAGAGCTTACAGCCACAGCTTCTGAATAATGGACTAGTTTTTCATAGTCGAACTTTGCAGAAAAAGTTCCCTGATTTATTAGACATTTATACAATGCATTTGGTATCTCTCATGGGTTTTTTTGGATTTTTGCAAGACACTTGCCTTGCAACTGAGAATTGTAATTAGCACTCAGAAGTGAATGCAGTTCCCAGCTTTCTTGCAGGGAAGGCATTCCAATGGATGGCAGGAAGAGATGAAGTGCCACATTCCTCTAGCTGTGGCTTAGCTCTTACTGTTCTATGCACAGATTAATGAGAAATTCAAGACACCTACTCTTCAGGGTTCCCAGACATGCTGTACTGTCAAACAGAGGTAGTTATGACACCTAGGTCAGCAGCTGGCAATCGTTGGCTCACAATAGATTTCCTCACTTAGGGGGGAACACTTTTCTCAGGGTGTCTCTGTAGTCCTGAGCCAAGAGATAATGTGCATATACATCGGACTTGCATTTTGGGCCTCAGCTCTGGGTCATTTTTGTGTAGTTAATGGTAGCAACAGTTTCTACAGACTGAGAATTGTTAAATATTTGTAACTTGAATAAGGAATATTTAATTCATATGAGGAAACATAAAACATGTTTGGCAAAACCCTTTTGATTGCCATTTTTCATGTGAGAATGCAGCAGTGTTACTTTTGATGGATGTTGTGTTTTGCAGGAATGTGCCCTTTCTTCAAATTATTTTATATTTTTCTGCTCACAGGTCTTGTTTCTTTCTCTTTTGCTGTCCATTAGAGTAAATACATTCAGTACAAGAAGATAAATTGAACATTGGGAAATGTTATAAGTTCTGGAAAATATTTTGCCATTTATCAGTGAGACAAGAGATTGTCTTTTTAAAAATATAAAGGAAGATGATTGATTTGAAAAATGAAACTTCAGTCATCCTTTACTGTTTTAGTTATGCCGTGCTCCAAAGTTGTATTGGATTCAATTGGATTTTGGATTAAAAATGGCTAAAAGGTTGTTCTCTCTATTTGTCAGATCTTTTGGTACTTGTTGGGTTTTATTTATATTTTAAGTGAAACTGAAGGCTGAGAATTGACTGTCCACACTGCTATTATGCAGTTCAATTTACTCCAAAAGGATTAGAGTAAGGCAGACACAGAGAAACTGGAGAACCAACCATGCACTTTTGTGCCCTTTGCTCATCATTAACTTGCCTGTCCTTCATCAATGAGGGTTAAACTGGTATATTAAAATGAAATTTGAATTCAGGAGTAACCCAGTGTAGCTCTAATCAAATCAATGAAATAAAGTCAAAGTAAACCATAAAAAAAAAAAAAAAAAAAAAAAAAAAAAAAAGCATCAGACTTCAGTTGTGAATTCATTTTACTGTATTTCAATAGCACTTATTTTTGAGGAAAGAGACACACAGTACATAGAGCCAGGTGGTTCTCTCTTCCTGATTAGTTTTCTGTATTGACTTTAGTGCAGTGGAGGTTGCACCCATTGACTGGTATGGATGGTTTGGATTGACTCACATATCACACATATCTTATGCTAGATTTGAAATATAGTCATTTGATCTATGTAGAGAAGGCATTTTGCAGGAAGTTTCATGCAGCAAATGGTGCATATATTCTTTTTTAATGTGTGTTGTCCCATAGCTGGTAGCAGGTCAGCTCCCCAAATCATGGAAATTCAGGTATTGTTCCTATGACATCTGTTGACACTAAGTACCAAAAACTGAAGAGCTGTTTCCTTCAAAATTGGTGAGAGGGGGAAAAAAAAAAAAAAAATCAGAAGGATGAGGAGTCAACTCGTGAAATTCTTCACCTAGATATCTGTAGAATACGTTAAGGTGATTCACCCATACTCAGGGGACCCAGTAACTCATGGGAAAGGAGTGAGATGGTGATGACTGGAACTGAATGAGTTGCGACAAAGGAATATGGGCCTAGAGGAACATTCAATATTTTAGCTAAAACTGGGCTTCCCCATGGAGCATTCATACTTGAATGGCAAATGGTGTGAAATAGTAGAGTTGTAAGGAAGGGCTATAAAAATGTTCTGACATAGGAGATTTTCTATTTTTATGGAAGTAGGAACAAATTTCCCAGTGAATAAAATTTAAAAAAAAAATTCAACTCAGTTACTGAAACTGCACTAAAGTGTGTGTAGAAAAGAAAATTACATTTTTCCACTCTATCAAATTGTCTAATAATAATAGCAGCCATCTTTTAAATGCTACAAATCAAGTTGTCACTTCATATCATACAATTTGACTGCTACATTTCCTTTTTTCTTTAGAAGATCCTCATGGGATTAGGGTGGAACAAGAACTGTCAAATTATGACAAGAAACATTTCATATTCAAAGTTGCAAAACTTGTAGGTGATGAGATCTGGAAAAAACCCTCCATAGTGTCCCCCATGAGATTAACAAACAGTGGAAATTGTTGATATCTCACATATTAAAATTTATATGACAAGGACAGTCCACAGCATAAAAGCAAAACTGGAATTTTCCAACAATTTTATTAAACTGAAGCCAACTTCCCTATCTTCAGTTATACAGGAACTAGAGGGATTGGAGGGTTTTTTTAGTTTGGTTTTGGTTTTTTTGGGTTTTTTTGGTTTTTTTTTGTTGTTGTTGTTGTTGTTTTTTAGTTTTTTTTTTTTAATATGCAGCCACTGTCTTTTAAAGAATATCTGGAGAAACAGGGTTAACTTTTAAACACATTATCCTGTAGGACTTTACTGCAGAATCTTAAAGATTGTCAGCTGAAAACCAAAATTCAGAATTTTAAAATAATTTAGTCCAGATGGAAGCATTGGAGATTATCTGGTCCAACCTCAGACTTGAAGCAGAGTCAGCTTTGAAGTCATATTGCTCCTCAGGGAATCCCTGAAGTGGTTCAAAAGTTGCTCACCTTTCCCATTTAAACTGATTTCTATTAAAAGGCAGCTATGTTTTGCAGCCTTGTCATAAAAAAATCAAAGTAGAAGGAAAAAATACCCATATAATATCAATTCCTTCAAATAGACAATAAAATTCTTATATCTATGTGCCATTTTCTACACAAATAATTTTGAAATTTACTCACTTGATTGACTACTGAATACCTTTTGTTGCTAGGGAAAATATTTTCATGTAGTTGGAGAAAATCAGGAAGGAAAGGATTGGAGAACTTTCAAGTTATTACCATTAAGAGGCCTTGGCTATCACCTTTAACTTCTCCTTACTGATAATTATTACTTCTTCCATAAGAACTATATATTATTATTATAACAGCTCTGTTTGTTAGGGCATTGAGAGAGTAGTGTTTGTTTTCCTGCATGTTTGTTTTTTTTTCTGAAGTAGTTAGCTTTGTATCACAAGAACAATGAATTTGTAGTTGATTTAAACATATTGTTTGCTATTTTTCAAAACTATTATTGACTGAAAATGTCAATGACCATGAGTCCCACTCTATATGTATCAAATTTGTATTAGTTGTGCATTGCTTTGGAAATATTGATTGCATTTGAAATTAAACCCTACTGTGCTGTTCAAACATTCAGTGAGTTACCTGTAATAAATTTGATTGCAGAACTTGTTTAACTACAGTATCTAAAAAAATTAATCAATGGCATGTGCCAGTTGACCTTTAAGTTAGCAAATGTAATAAAGAAATACTGTTTAGTAACTTCAGTCTTTGTGCTGCAAATATTCTTGAATACTAAAATGAAAAATAAAAACAAAACCCAAAAAAACCCCACATTTCAGCTGTAAAACAAGAAACCCCTACTCAATTCACTGACTCAGAGCCTGAAGTGTCTGACGTTTTACCTAGATGAAGCATTTTTGATTTGTGTTTAGATTTTCTGTGTGCTCTGTTCAAAGAATAACACCATTCTGTTATATGCATGTACTGTTAAATTCTTAGAACTTTATAGATTTTCCAGGTAATTGAAATTATGTTATTTTTTACTAGACTTCTGCATCTGGGTCTTTTTTCAGAGTTGAGGTGCAAGTAAATACACCTAAGAAATGTATACGTGGAAATGGTGTGTACAAGATGTCTACTTCAGACAGCTGTGTTAAAAATGAAGTGGTAATGCTGTCTGAAAAAACCCACTTCTCCTCAGTTGTCCTCTTCAGTGTTGTGTACAAAGAGCCACAAAAAAACTTTAAAGCAGTAAAAAGATTGTATTTATTAAATACAACATCTTGGCAAGCTTCTTTTCATCCTGCACTCCATGTTCATCATCAAATGCACAAGTTTCTTCACACACAGTGTGTGTGAGTCTAGATCTAGATGATTACAAAGAGGCACAAAAGAAATATTTTTAAGAGAACATACAGAAGAAAGTGCATAAGGGTTCCTAACTGTTCTGAGGAGTGAGCTGATTGATGTGCATGTTAAATAAAAGGACTTGTTTGTGAAATGAGCAGGTAAACAGTCAGAATCCTTGTCTGCACCTGCCTGCAAATGTCCCGAGAGAGTGTGGATGCTATAAACAGAGAAGGACAAAATTGGATCAGATTTGGCAACCAAGCCACACTCAGCTAGAAGAACATTTTATATTGCTAAACATACAAAATATTACTGTCTAGATATCTTTTAAGATAAGCAGGTTTATATTTTAAATGGACAACTCCTCTACAGCAATGAACATATGTGAGTCTGAGAGTCTATGCTGACTTTCTATAGCCTATGATTTTCTATTAAATTTTAAGAGAGAAATTAGGTGTAAAATATTCATATGATCCAATGTAGCACAATGACATCAATGTCATGGCTACCAAATTCAGAAGTGGCAGGCTGCATATTGCTCCTGCAATCCAGGATCACTCTCTCTGTTCTGCTCTGATCCTAACTAACTCAAAGTAATTCCCCTGATCCCATGGATCTGCTGCTATGACAAAGACGGGTGATGCATGACCAACTCATTCTTCTGTGTCAAAGCAGAGAAAATCCTGGAGATCTCAGACTCAGTGCACAAGGGGAATAACTCATGTGATTGATAAAAAGCCTGACAGCAGCTCAGGCAGATTTAGCTGGAGCACTGAAGACACTGAATGCTTCTACTCCTCTGCAAGTCTCTCTCTCATTCATTATGAATGTTTGCACCAGTCCTCCTCCTTTGAGGTCCACACAGCAAATAGGACACCTTATTTTGCTACCATGATCTTGTAGGACAAGAAACTGTCAAAGGATCTGTCTTGAACCATCCACAATGGTTGAACACTGTAAAATGCTTCATCTTCTGGCATATACTTCTCATGAGGAATACAATCTGTTTTATTCATGCAACAGAGATCTGTTAGCCAAAATGGATTAGCCAGTGCTGTGTTATACTATGTTATGAAATGTTGTTATGTTACCAAGCCTCTACATGCCTGTTGAAGTACAGTTCTCCATCTGTCCTGGCTTTGGCTGGGACAGAGTTAATTTATTGCAACAGCTGTGATGAGGAGGAGCTTGGAGTCATGTGGGTGTGGTGAGTAGATTACTCCTTATGTCAGCATTTTGCCTTAATTGTTGTGTCTAAGAAAAAAAAGAAAAAAAGATCATGCAAGTCAATTAACAGGAGAGAGGATTTAAGCTAAATATTAAAGAGAAAAGTTAATTTTTAGGGTGGAAAAACACCAAGAGATGGTCAAGATACCATTTGACCTGGCGAGCAGTTGCGTAAGAAAACATCTGCATTGCCATTAGTATCCAAATTTTATAGACTGAGAAATATCAAATCTATCCTGATGACATCTTAACTTTATGTAGTAAGTACTGTAATAGCAGTGGCTGTGTAGTCAATTGTTTGAAATCAGTTGGCAAAGTAGGTGAGATCATGGATTGCATATTGTCCTCTAGGACAGTTTATTGTGAATATAAGTTCTGGGCATGGATCTGGGATTTATTTAGTCCATTTTAGGGTTTTGGAAAGCATTCAGAGACATCCTTTTATATTTATGAATTGCTAAAATATAATTTTGCTTTTTAAAACATATTCAATCTTCATAAACCTACTTAGAAATTGGGGAGACAGGGAAGAACATTGACTGTATTTTTTTTTCAAGTCCCCTTTAAACTAATCTCAGAAATATTTAGGTTCTCTCCAATGCCACAAAACTGCTATAAACTAGCCTAACCAGTCTTTTGAGTATGTTCTTACACAAGGGAATTGTCAAATAGGCAGCAGACAGCTGAGACAGCAACTCTTAAAAGAAATGCTTTCCTAAGCTTTCAATGCCTAAGATGTTCCCAGGTCATTTTCTCAGGGGCAGATTTTCAGCTTCTAGGTGTGCTGACATACAAGATAAACTTAGGCAACATTTGATTTGCTCCAAATGAGTAAGGATAAAAAAAAATCCTTATGACTAGTGGAGCAAAACTGGGATTTTGAGGCACTCCAAGTCCATGCGGGAATAAACTAACAAATACAAGAAACAAAAAACATACAGTGTTTTAAAATAGTGTTATTTCTGAACTTATTTTCACATATGAAGGGCCCAAATCATAGATCATAGAGTGGTTTGAGTAGGAAGGGGCATTAAAGATAGACTAGTTATCACCCCTTAGCCATGAGCTTCTAAAAGACTAAATTTCTCAGAGTCCAATCCACCCTGACCTAAACACTTCCAAGAATGGGCATCAGCAACTTCCCTGGACAATGTGTTCCACGGCCTCACCACCCTCACAGTAAAGACTTTCTTCCCAATATCTAAATTAAACCTACACTCTTTCATCCTAAAGAATTTCACCCTTACAAAAAGTCCCTCTCCTGACTTCTTTAGGTACTGAAAAGTTGTTGTAATGCCTCCCCAGAGCCCTCTCATCTCAAGGCTGAAAAGGCTTAACTGAACTGTCTTCATCAAAGAGATGCTGCAACCCTCTGTGGACTCATTCCAACATGTCCATGTCTTTTCTATGCTGGGGGCCCCAGAAATGGATGCAGCAGGTGGGGTCTCATGAGAGCAGAGTAGACAGGCAGAACCACTTCTCTTGCCTTGCTGGCCACACTGCTTTGGATGCAGAACAGGATAAATTTGGCTTTCTGGGCTGCAAGCACACATTGCTGGCCCATATTGACCCTTCTGCCCACAAACACCCTCAAGTCTTTCTCCCCAGGCCTGACTTCACTCCATCCTTCACACAGCCTGAATTTGTTCCTGGGATTGCCCTGACTCAAGTGTAGGACTTCACACTTGGCCTAGTTGAACTTCATGAGGTTCACATGAGCCTAACTCTCAGACCTGTCAATTTCCCTCTGGATGGAATCCCTGCAGTCCAATGTGTCAATTCCACCACACAGGTTGGTGTCATTGGCAAATCTGCTAAGGGTGCACTCAATTCCACTGCCCATGCTGCTAATAAAAGATGATAAAAAGTGATGGTCCCAATCCTGACCCCTGAGGAATGCCACTCACCACTGCTCTCCACTTGTATATTGAGCCATTGATCATAACCCTTTGATTGTGTCATACAGCCAGTTCCTTATTCACCAAGTGGTCCATCCATCAAACACATCTCTCCAATTTAGAGACAAGGTGTCAAAGGCTATTTACCAGTCTAGGCTGATTATATCTGTTGATCTTCTCTCATCCGCCACTGCTATTATTTCACCAGAGAAGGCCTCCAAATTTGCCAGGCACAATTTGCCTTTAGTGAAGCAAAATCTGTAAAAATGCCTGCACTGGTTGTTTCCAATAACCTCTTTATGCACCATGTGCCTTCGCAAAGTTTCCAGAGGAATCGCTTCCATGATCTTGGCAGACACTGAGATGAGACTAACCTGCATGTAGTTTCGGGTGTCTTCCTTATTTCCCTTCCCAAAAATTTGGGTTATTTTTTTTTCTTTTTCCAGTCAATGGGAACATAAGTGGAATGTCAAATATGATGCATGGTGGCTTAGCCACTTCCATGGCCATTTCCCTCTGGACCTGTGTATGGGTTTTGTCAGGTCCCATGGACTTGTGTACCTTCAGATTCCATAAATCGTCTTAGACCTGGTTTTCTCAATCGAAAATGGACAGTGACACATGGCACTTGTACAGAGCTGGAGGTAAATACTGTGATTTTGAAGGGGTATTTTCATCTGTGTGATGAAAATAGCAGCTTTTTGCGTCCACCTTAAAAACTTTCGTTGTTCTTGTCACTGCCACGAGAATGACCTTTAACATGTCCCAGGTCTAAGTTTATGAAAGTGGTTTTTTCCTTGCATTGTTCTAAAAGAAAAGCTCATCAACTTACGGGAATGTTAACAAACATAAGAACAAAATATAATTATATATTTTTTTCTCCTGTGGATAGTAGTAGAGGAAAATAAAACAATCTGTCCAGGAGAGATCTTGTTGATAAATGGAACTACTGCCACTCAGTGATTCCTGTTCTAAGCACAGAGTGATTTACTGTGTTTTATTTTAGGCAGCTGCAGTTTCTCAGAAATCTATAGGAATCTGCCTAATATCCTGTTTTCTTCAGGCCAAACAATATCAACCAATTTGGTACAAGAAAAAAAAAATTGAATAGCATATGAGTTGTAGGAATTTAACTGTATTTTTGAGCACATAAAGGTGGGAATGTTCTGACAAAGGTCCAACTATCTCTGCAGAGTGAAGTGGAAGTAATTAATTAAAACAATCTCAGCATGAAAAACAAGACTCCACCTTCTTCTGTAAAGCTCCTGATTAATTATTCTCTATTCCCTTTCCAATATTCTACTTTTTCTAGGTCTTGGATGATAAATTCATACTACTACTGATTGTTGAAACTATTATGATATGTTTACCTCAAAAGTCCAAAATATTTGGGTGAACTACAAGATGTCTGCTCCTTACTAATTTTTAATTAATTAATGCTTAATTATAATATTCTGCTTGTTGTTCATAAAACCTCAATTAGGAGACAGACTGAATAAATTTTTAGGCCATATTACTGGTCAAGCAAGTATGTGACTCAATGGTTTTAGCTGCTCTCCTCCTGGAACTGCCTTTTCAGAAGAGACGGGGAAAGCAATGCCTAGAAAGTGATTTTTCACCTTAGTATAAAGGCTTTGAACTTAAGCTTCAAAGTCTGTGCTTCCTCTATGAAGTAATAATAGCCTTCATTTTTTATAGTTGTACTTACCAGCTGTTCTGAAGCATGGTACAACAGAAGACAGTATCATTAAGTCCCAGCAGAAAGATATAGTATTTGAAGTTAAAAAAAAAAAAAAAAAGAAATTGCAGACCAAATAGCACCTACTAAGCCTCCACAGAAGCTTTTTTTAGGTAGTGATCCCTAGCTTCTCTGATCAACCACACTAATTACTTTGTAAGCTCACTGCTCATTGAAAAGATGCAATCCCTCTAAATGTGAATGAAGGCAAAATATGTATAAGAAGGTATAAGAAAAGTCAACCTCTGGGTTTGGGTTATTGCTGCAGAAATGAATGTGTACTGAGGTGGAAAACTTGACATAAAATACCAGCAGAGACAACACAATATTTGCATTTTATTATTTGATTGTAGCAATACACCTTTAAATCCAATTACTAAAGAACATCTTGAGTAACTGCAGCTTCATAGACTACCTATATACTGCCAATTAGGGCTTTCTTCATTGAGAATTTTTATTTATGGTAACTAGAATGGGATTATTATTATTTGGCATATTAAATTTTTGTTTGTTTTCCATCAAATCAAAACTCTAAATCTTAAAACAAGTCTAGAATACAGCCAGTTGATGAAACCATAAATCCACTTCTTGGAAATTTCACAAATGGCCAACAATTTCAAAAATATAAAATTACTGTTTTCTTTGTTTGGCAGTAACTGTTGGCTCACATCAATTGTGGCCCAGCCTTCTAGAAACACTGAAAATGTATTTTAAAAGCAGGAATACAGGGAAGTGACTTTCACCCAACACTTTGAACTTAAGTCCTGTGATATGTTACCCCACTTCAAATGGTAATTTTACAACCATTTAGGTTTCAGACTCAGAAACTCTGACTGCAGGAGAACATGTGAAAATCTGAAAAAAAAAAAAAAAGACAAATCAATTTCAGATGGGAGTGCTAAAGAGTGCCATTTATTAGGGCACAGGACATGACCTGCAAAAGACACATGGATGAAGGAATGAAAATTCTGCAGTGATTTCTAAAATAATTTAAAAATAAATTTTAAAAAAATTAAAACTACAGCCCTCTCTTTTTGTTTTCAGGGTTTTTTTTCATTCAATTCATTTACTATTTTTCTGCAATATTTTATGAAAGCAAAAAAACTGGAAAAATGTGTTTGCCACAGGTTATGTACCTTTCATTCCATGCTTCTTACAACTAATAACCATAGTGCTATACTTATGAAATATGTACCTCCAGTTCTAATCAGATAGTTCTATTCTAAAATGAAATTAGGAATGGAAAACCACAAACCGATACGCATGAGAATAAAAAAAATGAAATATCCTTTCATCCTTGCTGAGTTTAAACCAAATACACTAAACTTGGAAAAGACCTAAGGGTCACTGCAGACAGCAGAGACTTAACAGAGAACAAGACACTGAAAAAGGACAGACTGCAGTACTGTGGATTTCTCTGCTTACCAATGGCACAGTGTGTTCTCTAAGGCATTAAATCACTGGGTTTTCTAGTATTTGTATCTGTAATCATTCTCTGACAGAAGTGGAAGCTAAACATCAATATCCAGTATAAATAACTGGATTATATATTAAGTATATGTAGACATCCAGTGCACTTGTGGAAAAAAGGGAAGTTACAGTCAATATATATTTCTATATTGGAAAGATAATTTAATATAGCACCCTGATTTAATCTGAATAATGACAGCTGAACAAGTTCTTTGTTTGCAGTTGTATTTTAGAGCAGGTCAAATGAATTTGTAGAACAATTTAAACCAAATAGGAACACATCACTTTTCTTCCTGCGTAAGACTGGTCACACAATGAGGATGGGAATAGTTTATTCAGGAATAACTAATCCAAGAATCGCTTTATATATAAAACAAACCTTGATCTGGTAGCTTTTTTTCCTACAATCTATTCCTGCAAGAGATACTAATCTTGGCAACTTTTAATCTCTGAGGAGAACTATTGTCGTTCCCGTAAGTACTTTTAAATTACTCCCAGTTAACCATAAACTAAACTACAAATGCACAATTACAGATTAACAGCACCATTTATCAGGTATGGCCTACAAGCCTTCCGTGCTGTACTGTACATTGTACAGTACTTCCATGAGAAGTACTGTACATTAATGTATATTTGGAACAAAATAACCTCTACACTTTAGAAAGCTTTTAAGCCAAAAGTGATACAAAACTAATGATTCTTATTAAGATTATAGGTGACAACAGGGCTAGAGCTGTGAAGGTTTTGAAGGATTTTAGATTAAAAAAGATTTAAAGGGCTAGTATCCTTTCTCAGGGCAAAAAAGAACACTTTATCTGAAAGACATCCAATATTAAAATGAGAAGCGTCTTGTCATCTGAAGATAACTACTGTCAGAATTTTACTACTTTGTTACTTGATCCAGTTAAAAGAAAAAAAAAAGGGAAAAATTTAAATATGCAAAGTCCTGCTGCTATTGTTTTCTAACATTGCAATTTTAAATTAATAGTTCTAATTAGGTTTTACTGCTTTGGAAAATTACTAGATAAGCAACCAGATTTGGTTGGAAAAAAATTGCCTCGGGAATAAGTTTGTTACTAAATGTGTTGCTGTTACATCCTATCTCTAGTAGACCTGCATGACCTGCATAATCTCTCTGGCGGTAATATGCACTTACTTCAGGGAACAGGATGAAGCTTCAAAAATGAGATATCCACATCTAACCACTTAGAAGACATGTATCAGTGAATGCTGATGAACCTAAAATTAAGATATTATTTTAAAACTTTGGTAGTCCATGCAGAATTCCTAGGATGCTGAAATAACATCTATAGATAGATACTGCCCATGGCCAGTTTTCTTCCTTTCCTAATATGTTTCTGGAGTGCCATGCAAGTAGAGCCCTGACTGCAAAAAACATTGTGTTGGAAAAGAAAATTTCAGGTTGTTGGTCTTGCAAAGATTGTGGATTATACAAACCCAGCTGCTATTTCTTGAAGGAACCCCTTGGTAAAAAACAGCTCTGCCTACAGAATAAGGATCTTCAGTTTCCCTCGTCTAGCTCGTTGTTAGCTTGATCAGACAAAAGCATGCATTTTCATATTGCTGCAGTCGTGAAGGAAGATCTTGTTCAGAGGTCATTCTGTGAGGTGAATTTGCACAATGCATTTCCTCAAGGAGAAAATTAAAGGCACTCTTAGCACATTGTTAGTATTGCTTGCAAAACACAGAATGGATTTTAAATAGTAATTACTAGTGAGCCAGGATTTATGTTTGGCTGAGAAAACCTTTAGGAATGACCGGTGTCTGAAATGTAATTTTTGCAGAAGTTTGTAAGTTTATTTATAGCAATAATAACCATAAATTTAGAAGGAATTTCTAGGAGGAGGTTATACTTCATGCTAGTTCCAGTCTTTCCCAGATAGCATAGTCTGTAAAAAATAGACATCAGAAGTCCTGTAAAATATGTAGTGGAGTCACACATTGGTCTGCTCAGTGTACCTAGTCAAGGATGCTATTTTGCCCAAATGATGTAAAGAAGCTATCCATGAATGCCTCCAAATAGGGGAGGTGCAATACTGACCACATTAAAGGTAATGGAGTTTTCTTCTCAGCCTTCAGCAAAGTGCAGATTTTGTTCCACGAATAATTCTCTCTTTAGTTTTTAATGAGGACTGTAGTACCTGTATGTGAATTCGTTTTCTCTCTTCTGTTTTCTCTCACTGTTTCCTATATGGATCTGCTACAATTCAACTTTTCTGTAAGGCACATACTTTATGAATCACAGGAATTTATTTAAAAATCCAATTCTTCATTTAAAAATAAAGAAGCATCCATAAGGGTTTTTTTCCATGATGAATCACTGAGCGTGCTGGGTTTTCACAAACTACGATTCTATTATATTTCCAGATAGCACTGCTTCCTCTTAATATTTGTGACCAAACTACCTTTATCAGGTTAAATCTGTAATAAGAAATAATATAAAGTGAAAATACTTGTGAAAATTCATATCCTAAACATGATGGCTACCTGCCCTAAATATTACCTGCACCAGTCTGCTATGGACTTGCTGTTTTAATCCTTCATAGATCAAATTTCTTATTTACAGCTTATTAATAAGGCAGAAAAAGTGAAAAACCGGTACAAGTAAACTGTTTGCTAGTAAAGAGTTTTTTCTCCTAAAGAGAATTTTGCTTTGTTATAAGCAAAATTAAACAAAGACCAGTGGAAGGATCCCTTTCCCATTCAACACTGGATACCCAACTGAAGTTCTTCATGCAGGACTGCTGTTTCACTGATACAGTCCTAAGAGTTCTTAAAAACTTGGTATTTATATCAAGTTTACTTGTTCAGATATTTTGTTTCCAATACCAATTGGAAATATTTTATCTTAGAATTTCCATATTTATTTTTTTTAATATAAGAGCTTCACTCAAGTATTATGTAATTATCTGTCATACTGTTATCATTTTTAAACAAATAATTTTAAAACTGTGAGTAAACACGGATCTATCAATTTTCTACATATACAAAACACATACAGGGATATTTCTGATCCTGGATTGCATGAATATGTATAAATACCAGTAAAGTTCCAGGACAGTTTTCATCAATACCTGTTTTATTGATAAAGGTTATATACATATATACATACATATATATATATATAAGTGATTATAAAAACAGTAGTATTTATTAACTTTTCTCAGTTATTTGAACAATAAAATATTTTCCTGTGCATACTAGTTTAAAGTACATGCTGTTATTGTGTATGTAGCATGAAGTTCATAAAGGAAAAGAGTCTATGAATGGCAAAAATAAAACCTTCCCCAGGATTTCTTCCAAAAACTACATCAGTTAATAGTTTAGATTTCATAGAGAGATTACTCTCCATCTTCTGTTTATACAGTTAGAGTACCTATAGGTAAAGCAAGGCACTGTAGACTGTTTTATGCAAGGTATTTTTTAACAAATAAAACTATGATACATCTGTCTAAAGAATCCCACAATCTTAAGCCTTGACAGCAGGCAATAAAATTTTGGTTTTAGTGGTCAAAAACTGTACATAACCAGTAGCTCACCACATTATTTGGGAGCTATCTCAACACAACTGCAAGGAATGCCAATAGACTAACTCAAGTGCATCTCACATTTGTAAGAGCTAGAAATCAATTTGAAGAAATTAAAATGTTGAAAGAGGAAGCTTAATAAAACTAATCAAAGTTATGTTTTCAGACATCAAGAGACTTCTAGAAGCTTTTGATGCAGGCCACAGGAAGTACTCAGTTGTTAGGACCAAAACATATATATGGGCCTAATTCAACACCAAGTCAAAAGGAAAATACCATAAGAAACAAATGTATCCAGAAAGTATGCAACCATGAAGCAGTTTGGACTCTCTCAGTTTTGATCTAGAAGGCTTTCAAATGTTGGCACTTATGATCTATTGTTCTGCGATCATGTACAGACATGAATAGACACGGCTGCCAGCTTGAAGTCAGTCTGTCACCACTATGTAAAATTCCCATGAACCAAACCCAACATATATTTTATGGTAAAATTACAAGCAATTAAAAATTCCTTTTTACATGAGGATGACAAATTATAAGGCTATTTATTTATAAATATTTAGCTTGTTTCTATTTTGGACAGTGTAGAATAATTATTATTGAAGCACCAAAGGCAGCAGAGGAAATTAAAATTCTGTCTCCACTTTCCAGTTTTCAGGTATTGAATATTTTAGGAATACCCCAATATTTTAAGTTGTCAGCAAAATCCCTTCAGGTGCATATAAATCTTCATTTCTAAGCTAATGAAAGGAAGCAGCAGGAATTGCTGGCAAATGATCTGAAGAAAGTTTTTGTCTTCTAAACAGATTAAGGTGATATACTATGAATAAAGGTATCTTTGAGAAAGTAAAATAGTGAAAGATTCCAGGGTTAAAGCTGTTCTTTGGAAAAATAAGACAAAGACCGCTTGTCCTTCCAGGATATAACTAATAAGGACAAAGAACAAAAAGCACCCTTAATCATGCCTACTGTATTAAAATGCTTTTGGGGAGCTGCTTTGACTTCACACAATGACAAAAAGTATTGTCAATGGGTAATTCTTGAGTGTAAGCATTTAAAGGATCACATAACTCACTGAGCTTTTCTTCCAACTGTCCTCTCACGGGGAGTGTTAGTTGAAAGACTCACAACAATATATTGTACTAATTGTACTATTACAAATTGCCATATCTTCAGCATTGACACTCTATCAGTTTTCTGCAATGTGTAAAAACGAAGCTTAATATCCCAGTAGTTAAACCCAGAATCCCCAACCTTGTCATTATTGTGGGCACAATAGCAAGCCTTCTTGGAATTGGTCATCCAAGCCATGGGGAGGCTTGGAGTTAACTACATTACCTTAGACAATAATTTGCTCCTTGTGGTGCTAGTTATCTCTTTCCACAGTTGGTTCTCTTTTTTGTTTCTTTATGCTGTCCCATTAATCACAGGTACATTTAATTGGTGTCATGTGATTCATCATCGTTTATCCCCACAGCTGTTTCCATCCTGGACTCTGATAAACTGCTAATTTAAGTGGGTGATGTCCAACCTTGAATATCATAATGGCTTGTAGCACACCTCAGAGAATTAGCTACTACATTCACATAGCCCAAGATTTTTAGAAAGGGTAACTATTCTACAGCCCTTGCTCATTTCTTGGAGTGGAGATCATCTGAAATGAGTGGATAGCATTTTTAATGTGAGCTTGACATGACAGGGCGTAAAAATATGCAGAGTTTTTCTAATGTGAGACTATGCTGCTTCTTTTCTTCTCTTTTTCTTTCCTGTCTTCAAGTTTTTTCCTAACATGACATGAAGCTGATAATATTTAGTGGTCTGTGGAGAGGTGAGAGGAAGAAAGGTTTTGCTGTTTCAAAACGTTTTCCTGCACTCTTCAGTCACCTTCTATGATAAGTGTAATACAGCAGGGGATAGAAAAATTTGCAGAAAAATAAAATGAGACCTATAGCAGATATAGTATCTAACACCATAATTTGGAGAGTAAAGGTATTTCAAATAATAATATCCTTTGATTTCTCTTTTCAATGGTAGGATTCCTCTAAGATTTTTCAATTTATACTTGTGTTAAAAGACCAGTAAAAAAAGTGTTAATTCAGTGGGAATGTATATCTTATTAGTGTGTGCATATGAGAGGAGTATATCAAAATGCCAGAAAAAAAAAAAAAAAAACAAAAAACAAAACTGTTAGTTTGTTGGGGTTTTTTTAACCTCTAGAAAGAGCCTGAGGGCAGGTGTAAGGCAATGACTCACTCTTACCACATGAAAATTGTAGCTCATAATGGCTTTGCAATAGGACTGGCTGCACCAGCCTGAACAAAGAAATAGATTTCTATGCAGGAAGGAAAAGCTTTTCTTTACAATTACTTCAGTCTGCTGTCTGAAGCAGACAGAGGAGCAGGTGAGAGACAGCAGCAGAAAGTGTGGCACCATTGCTGTGCTGACAATATGGCATTCCTGGTAAGGTGCAATTGCCCAAACTTCTGTTGGTGCAGTGTTCCAAGTGGCTCACAGGTAAATCCTCCTCTGAGTTATGCAAAAGAGCACGGCAGAGGAGTGAGGAGGAGCTGGCAGAAATGCAGAAATACCTGTTTGTTCCCAGTGCTTGGTGGAGCACATGGCACGTCTCATGGTGGCAACCCTGTTTGACTGCTCCCAGTTTCAGACTGGAAGAGATCTAGCCAGGAATAAGCTGCCTGACTGGCAGCTTATAGCCTGTGGCCCTTAAATAAATGACGTTGCAGAGCACATTTACACTCTCTGGGTCTAGAACAGCTCATGCCACTGTCAACCCCATTTATTCTACTGCTTCCAGGCAACCTTACTATTTTTGCTTCTGCTAGAGAGAGATCTCAGTTTTCACCAAAGATGGGCATTTAAGAATTGAAAACTTACTGTATTATTTGCTGGTAGAAACAGTAAAAACTTTTGAAGAACAAATAAACTAAAGGTACGTGTTCCATACAGAAATCTTATGAAAACACTGATCTTGTCTAAATTAAGTTTAAAGTGTGAGGACAGTATGTCTTAATTAGATGTTGCTGAGTCTGCTTGATGAGAGATTTCTGGTACAATTTGGACATCTTAACAGATGCATCAGGCAGAATATCTCTTCTTCAGATTTCTTAAGAGAGCAAGTGAGCATGATAGCTGATACAAGTTAATTCCAGCTATTTAAAGTTCAGTCAAGGTAAGACTTAGAACCAAATCTTAATGTTGCTTAACACAATATTTTGAAAATGTTTGATTTTGTTTGATTTTTTACCTTTTTTTGTTTGATTCTCAGATGATACCTTAAATCTCAACTAAACCAGCATAATTCTAATGATCATCAAAAGATGTACACTCTTGCAGAGCCCAGAATTTCCACCATTTGATGATTCACTCAGGGAACAAGTTTGTTAACTTGTTAGAGTACTTTCCCCTGTTTTGTGACTACACCACTCATAAAAGTTTCATGTTGAAACAGCCATGTTTTTTGCAATGAGGACTTTGCAATGAAGTCTTTGTTAGCAGCTTCATTACTCCTGTTTCAAGAGGGGCTTTCCACAGGATTAGCCAGCTATAACCTCAAGAGGAAGAATTAGAGAATGGGATATCACTTTAAAAGAAAATCAGTTCCTTGCCATTTTATTACCTGTAGTGGAAAATACTGATTCAAAAATATGCTCTTTGTAGAGAGCCCAGACTCTCTGCACATAATCTGCTATGGTTTTATCAAAAGCTGTGTCATAATTTCATAATTTTTTTTTTTAGTCTCGTTCTCAGTGAAAGAGGAGTGTTGTTCCACCTATTTGATCAAACCCTGAGGAACAACACACATTTTTGGGCATGAAATTTCCCCTTTCAGTTCTCAAGCCAACCTCAGACTGACAAATCCACAAGATCTACTGAGACAGTTTCTGATCCCTACTAACCTCTTGGCTGAATCACTTCTCCACATAAGATGTGTTTTTAGAGCAAGAACATTTTCTCTGCTGTCTCACCATATGATATAACAAAGATAAAATATTTTATATGAGATGTTTTGCAGAACTGATCTCTTTCAATGGCACTTCATAGCACCATCATCCACATTGACATTTTTCTCTGAGACTTGGGAGCTTCTTTAGAGACAACTGGGAGATGCAGGGAAGACTATGACAAAGGCACTTACTTCAGCCTTCAGCATAATCTCTTCCAGATGGAACAACCAGATTATCTTTGCTCTACCACTCCATTTACTTTCAGAGGATGTAGTCCTTCTTTATTTTTTTTAAGGTCTTGTAGGTTTCTGCTTCTGTTGGAAATGCTTACTGGAAAAAAAAACAAACAAACCCAGCAAGTTCCTTGTCATTTGCATTAGTGCTTTGACATTGTGTGCAAGTGCATCCTGTGCTTTAGATGCCCATCCTAGGGCAGCCTAAAATCCTGCTTGAACTCTTATGGGAACAACTTGGAAAGACTCCTTTATTTTATGACAGTGTGTCACAGTGGACAGTATCACTAAACTGATCTCTGAGACAGATATTATCAAAAGTTCCTCCTCTAATTGAGTCACTCATACACATTCACTTGTGTATGTACAGGTTCAGATATTTTTGTCCTAATTTCTCTTCTTCTCAACCTCCTTGTGTTTAAAGAGGATATATTCAGAAGCAAAACATTAAGTAAGAACTAGTTCTCACCTTTCTTTTTACTAGAGCTAATAAAAAGTACCACCATTATATGAGAACTTTTTCAGTTTAGGATTTATTTGCACAAAAATCTGAGACCATATGTAGGATAAAAACATTACAACAACATTACAAAACATTACAACAAAAAACATCAAATATTTATCTGGAAATTCCATTATGCTATCTCTTATTCTATTTGCACTTATGAAGCAAGGAATCAAAACATATACAAGGAAGAATTTTTGTTGATATGATATAGTATGCAAGGTCTTATTTTATGTCACATCTTCCAGTACTTAAATAAGATGCCTGACACTAATTGCAAGTGTAAAGGATTAAGCACAGATGCTGAGCATCCTCCTAGGACAGACACACCCTCCTGCACCTGCAAGTCATTGTACAATTGATCAAAAGAAACAGGTGCATTTCAAGGCATCCTCCTGCACTGTGGAAATGTGGCAATGCTCCATGCTTAATACAAAATTTTTAAATGTCTTTTCACTTTTAAAAGCTGTATCATTGGCACATTATAAATGCATATTGAAAGTCAAGGACAAATGTAATATAAATTGATAACATTCTTCACCGTGATTGATGCTTTTTATTTTGCATAATTTATTTATTGTTTGGTGTGTGTTTATTTTTTATAATGTCTATTCAAGCCAAACCCTTGAGGCATCAACAGTAGCAGTCTAATCTCTCCAAGGACATATTTTATGCTATTAAAATCTCACAGACAGTATTACTATGAAACCAACTAAATTAGATGAACACTGGAGTTCCCGGGAGTAATGTAGGCTATACACAAACCTAGGTAACCAGGAACTGCCCAATTAACATATATTTCCTTGAATAATAGTATATATATACTTTTAAAAAATCTACTGACAACAAAACCACACTGAAATTTAAGTTAATATATTAACATTTCTGAAAAGACATCAAAGGAAAATGCTGGCTGATAAAAAAAAAATCAATTTATGCATTTAGGTTTTGATTCCTAGGACTGCAGTCTATAATCCAGACTAACCGGAGAGCACAGATTTGATTGAAAGGAATGTCATGGTCCTGCTCAGTTGTTATTAAAGTGAGAGGGACAACTACTGGTGTTCAATCACAAGCCTTCAGTGTTGTGCACAGTCAGACCCAGAGTGCTTGGCACTTTGCAGGACTGAGTCCTTCATTATTGTTTGTTTTTTCTCTCCAAATACTGAAACAAATGAAAGTCAATACATGATTATAAGGTAAATATTTTTTTAAAGCCTACAGTTTACATTACTACACATAGTCATACTATTTTGAAGCAGCAATAATTTGGTTACATGAGATCCACTTTTAGTATTGGGCACATTATTTTGTCATAGACTAAGATATTTTCTGATTCACAGATGTCTCTCAATCAATCAGAAAGCATTTTGTACTTCCATCTTCTGAGAATCTTAATTTTTTTATATTAACAGGAACATTGACACATACTTTATCATTTTCATATGTTGTTCATCTATTAATCCCAAGATGCAGATATGTGGGGGTACTTGGATACTGACTTTAAAATAAAATTTTTGCCAATTTTCTTTCATTTTCCACTTAGAGCAGAGAAAATATATTCTGCCAAGTTAGCTGAAAGTTGGCTGTATCAAAAGAACTCACTATGTGCTGCTACTGTAAATGTGGAATATATGAACTCAGATGCAAATTACATTATACTCTGGTTCCTTTCAGTCTTGAGATAATCGCATACCAAACCCACCTTGTTACTTATTTTTCTTTGAATCCAATGATAATAGATATGGTTGAATTATGCATTTTTTACATACTGCCATACTGCCTGCATTATTGCTTACAATACAAAAACTGATGAATTTACTTAATGTTCCAGGTGATGTCTAATGGCCATTATATTGTAAATTCCATCAATCAAAGAAGAGCCTTGTGACACTGGCAGATAATTTTTGTAAGGAATGATAGAGAGTGATGAAAAAGAGATTGACAAATTAATCTGCTTCTGCTAATCTTGTTCTTTTGGACCTAAATATTTATTATCTGGCTTCACAATGGACCCATGTGTTGTTATGTGAATATAGAAACTGCTCCTAAACAGTGGTGAGTGCTTTGAGAACTAGGACATGGGAAATTAATTATTCACATCTTGAAAGGAACAAAAGATGTTTTCTCAACTACAGTAATAACAATGAAGATGTCTGCAAGGTTCTAAAAGAAGCAGAGCTAAAGATTGGTATCATAAGCCTCGAGTCTTGGCCAAAATGTTTGCAGGACTGAGTTCAATCCCAGTGCCTTGCACTTTCCATCAATGCTGCTTGGTCTTATTACTAAGTGTGAAGTGTGAGGTGGGCCTTGTAACTACAGATAGAACACTCAGAAAAAAAAATGCTGTGGATATTTGTTACTTCAGGGTGATGACAGATTTTGTACAGTTGAATTTAAACTAAAGGGCAGCTGAGGTCCATGAAGTCTCCTAGTCTCCTAGTGGTACTGATCCTGTAAGAGTGCAGATAAGAAACATGGTTGGAATAGCCCATATATAGTATCGGGCCTGCATAAATTTCTTTCCTTCTCAGGCAGCCAAGAAGAATATTTATATGTATCCAGGTTTATCCTGCAGATAGGCTGGGATTCCACCACTAGGTGCTAGTGACACAAAGCTATTAATAATGCTGCAGGTGCTGAGCTAATTTTAAGCATGCTTCATAAATGTCAGCATAAGAGGAAAAAATATAGTTCAGGTTTCTCTTTTTGCCCTATGTGGGGCATGGTGGGGGGAAAAAAGAAAGAAAATATAATGTATCTGATGGTTTTCCCGGAATGAGCAGAATGAAAATGTTGGATGAAAGACTCAGAGTGCTTTCCTGGCAACAGTTGAAATACCACTGTTTTATAAAAGACACCTGTGCAGGTGCTGTTCCCCCTTGCAACAAATTCCCTCAAGATCTGCATCCCTGTGTGCCAGGCTCTGACACAGCTACTTTTGGTTCTATATCTCAAATTTCTCCTCTAAAAGCTTAGAGCCCAATCTGGTCACTCTGCCTTCAGAGAACACTTATTTTTCACTGCCATTTTGTCATCCTGGCATGGTTGGACTTTCATGAAAAGAAACAGATTCTGTAGACAAGGCTATATTAGAAAGATGAAAAAAGCCATGTCTATTGCCCAGGCAACTGTCATCTGCATTGTGAGGGTTTTTAATTTCATGCTTTAACACTCTCACATACACTACAATCTTCAAAGGTGTTTCATAACAATTCTTTTCAGCCATTATATCCAGTGTAAGTTGCAAATGGCATAATTACTCATAAATTTGTCCTTTTGTTTTCAGAGGTGCCTTATACACTTCAGTGCTCAAGAAATAATAATATAGGAATAATAAAGTATGAAAAACAAACCTTACACCTGGTCATCCTTTACCTATTTTTACATACTTATTCTCAAAACAATGTCTGATTTAAGGCATTTTTTTCTTATCAATGGAATATTTTTATCTCTTTTATTCAATTTGAGAAGAAAAAAACCACCCCCACAAAATTTCTTCTAGGAGTAATTTGCTTATCTTCTCCTGTACATTCACAGAATGACATGGTGACATTAAAATAGAGACCCATATATTACACTATTACTACAGCTATAGTATAAAATAATAATAGTATTCACATACAAATCCACAGATCACTACCTTAGCCATTGAAGCAGCATATTGAAAGGTGATTCAGCACTGCATGAAGCAGCCTATAGTCTCAGCCCAAGCATTTTTGTGTTCAGTAGGACCTGTCACTAAAAACTAGAAAACACCTAAGAGGGCCATCCTGGAGCTACCCCTGCAGCAGGCTGTGCCAGCTACAATAGCCTTTCTCAAGCATTTAATTTCTATTTGACCAAATTATAGTGTTACCTTTTAAGTCCCTGTACTCATTTTAGCTCTTCTGTAGAGATAAATTGTGACACCAGAAACAACCAAAACATCCAAAAGTCTTTTTTAGAAAAAAACTATGTGGAAATAGATATTCTGAAAAGTCCTAATAATATCTTTGAAAGAGCATTACAATACAGCCCATTGTGTTGATAGTCCATGTACTAACCCAGACCCTAAGTAATTGTTGACACCACGCAGTTCCAGAAGCTCTGAAGGGAAATTATCAGAACATAGTTGCTTCTGCTGGAATCAGACTTAGCATTTAGAATATTTTCATTGTCACTTTCCAGCTCATTAGCTTTTCTGCATCAGAAAAAATACTGATATCCAGCCAGGATTAACTCATGAATCATTTAATTTGTTTCAAGTCTGTTGAAACAAAATCAGGGGAAAAACTGGATGAAGACTCTCAAATATTTATTTTTTAAATTACTATCTTGGACATAAACATAATGATTATTTTTCTTTAATTTAGCGGTAATTAGAGTTTAAAATAATAAAATGGCCTTAAAATTTGAAATAGAAACTAAGAGACAATACTTCAAATTTTTTGGTCAATTTCTCCATAAATGTTACAAAGGGGAAAAAGCGGCAAATATCATACCTGAATGAAAGCAAAGGCATTTTACATTAGCAGGCAGTAATTACTCACACTGGAATTTAGGAATACCACCACCCTCTACTATGGGTGAAACTTTGCATATTCCTTCAGATGTTTGGGCTCCCATGCCTGAGTATGATGCTGGTGTCTGTTTAACACAGAAAACTCCAATATAGTGCTCTCAATGTCATGTTGAACTTGTGACAGAGGAAGGAAGCAGTGATGCCCATTGAATTGTTGATACTGCTTTTTGTACTGCAAATTTGTTGCTCTGAAACATCATCAGCTAATTTTAAACCACCCCTGTGTAATTTATCTCACTATAATGCTCCAAAGATATGTCCTGGGCAATAGCAGGGGAAAACTCAACTGAAAAATGCTCTCTGTTTAGGTGATTACAGCCAAGAGCAGGTGTGTAATCTTCAAAGACATGCTCCTGGCTATGATAAAGATTATTCACTCTGACTTGGGGCTGAAAAAATCAGGATAAAGAACCAAACTGGCAAGTAAAGATGATGTATAAGTCAGGAGGATGAAAAACCTTTTCAGTCTTTAACTGGAGAATCACTGTTAAAATCTGGAATGAAATGGCATGGAAACTTGCTTTTACAGGTGATGAGATGCTCATCAAGAAACTTTAGGAACTGAGGTATCTAAATCATATAACTTCTAAATACAGAAGTAAAATAGATGTTGAAATTAAAGTGTTGCCTCCTAGTCAGTAGGTGCATGCTCAGCAGATGAGCTTTTAAGGAACAAAATATTTCCCAAAACTTGCAGTGATAAGTGGCTAAAGCCTTGTGCTGGGTGTCTGAGTCCAGGTTTCTTGTAACAGATTATGTCCATTCAGTCAATTAAGGCTCAGCAGTAGTGTCCTGCCTCAGCTCTGCTCACCAGGCTTCACAGCAAAGCACTTCTAACTGATGTCTTTTAAAAAAACAAGTAAGTTACTCTACTGCATTTTGGTTTAGGTTTGGGGAGTTTTTTGGTTCTTGTTTTTTGTTTGTTTTTGTTTGTTTGTTTGTTTTAAATTTTCTGCACAGCCCAATCCCATTACTGAGTTCTGAGGAAATCTGCAGCCAAGGTGTCAAGGTCAGGAAGCAGGACAGGCAGATGAGGATGGACCTAAGTGAATGGATTGTTCCTGCTTTTAGGAAAGCTAAACACTCTGACAAATGTGTTCCCATGCAGGGGCCAAGGTGAGTCTTTTAGCACCTGAGTGGTTGAGAGCCAATTTTTTTCAGGAGTAGGTCAAAAGCCTATCATATAACTTCTTTTGATCCCAGTATTTAAACTATTTTTCAAAGAATCTCTGGTTACTCAAAACTCACACTTGTTTCCTTTAAATGATACAGAGTGGTGTCTGGAATGGACAGAGGTGACATCCAGGTGTCACCAGTCACATCAGGTGAGATGACATGGAAAATCTCTCCCTCACTTCACATGCCAAAGAATCATTATCTGTCTGCGCAGAAGAACTGTCTGATATCCAACAAAGACAAATGCAGGGTCCTGCACCTAGGGAATAATCTCAGACACCAGCACAGGCCAGGGGCTGACCTGCTGGAAAGGCCAACTCTGTGGAATAAGACCTGAGGGTCCTGGTGGACACAGAGCTGCCCTTGTGGCCAGGAGAGCCAATGGAATCCTGGGGGCATTAGGGAGAACATTGCCAGCAGGTCGAGGGAGGCAATCCCTCTGCTCAGCCCTACTGAGGCCACATCTGGAGAACTGTGCCCAGTTCTGGGCTCCTCAGAACAAGAGAGACAGGGAGCTCCTGGAGCAGGCCCAGCAGTGAGCAATGAAGATGATGAAGGGACGAGAGCATCTGTCTTATGAGAAGAGGCTGAGAGAGCTGGGCCTGCTCAGCCTCGAGGCGAGATTACTGAGAGGGGCTCTCATCAATGTCTGTCAGTATCTGAAGGGAGGGTGGCAGGAGGATGCAGCCGGGCTCTGCTCAGTGCTGCTAAGCAATAGGAAAAGAGGCAATGGGCAGAGACTGATGCCCAGGTAGTTACTGCTGAACATGAGGAAAAACTTCTTTACTGTGCAGGTTGCCCAGAGAGGTTGTGGAATCTCCGTCAGTGGAGATACTCAAGAAGTGTCTGGATACCATCCTTTGCAACATGCTCTGGGATGACCCTGCTTGAGCCAGAAGGTTGGACCAGGTGACACACTGCGGTCCCTCCTGACCAACCCATTTTGTGATTCTGTGATTCTTTGATTCTGTGATAGTGTGGGCTATTTGCAGATTTTGATTTCACTGCATTGCAACCAATCTGTTAAGTCTCAAGGGAAAAAAAAAGGAAAAGGAAAAAGTGAATTTGTAATCCCCTTTTCTGTAAATAGTGCCAGGATTAGATTAGTTTGAAAGCTGAAGAAAACCCTCCAACATTTAAGAACCTAATATGTTTACACTTCATGTGAGGAAACTTGAACAGATTCTACTTTGCTGATCCTGTATTAAAGAAGATTTTGTTTGGAGTCCATAAAGAAATTCACTGAGTTTCAGAAAGTGTAAAATAGTCAGAATGTTATTCTGGTTTTTTCTCAAGAGGCTTCTATTCCACATTTATAGCAAGAAAGGCAGAGAAGTTGGAGAGAAGTGACTGGAAAATGCACTGAATTAGATTTAATTTTATGGGGATTTTGGTGTCTAATTCCCATAGGTTCCTTTGAAAACTATCTATTTAATAAATACATTCAGTCTGTTAAGACCTCTGCATTAATATATTTTCAGACTATGGATCATTAGATCATCTAGTCTGCCTACTAGTATTTAACCAGCTATAAAACTTCATCTAGTAACTCCTCCAGTAAGCCAAATAGTTTGTGCTTTGTGAATAAATCATGCAGGAGGGAGAGGTGGAAGGAAATACTTCCCGGAGATGAAGACATCCACAGTCAGAAGACCTACAACTTCACTTGGTAGGTATTTCTATTTATTACTCATTCCCATGGCTTGATTTCTCTATTTATTTTCTGCATCATCTCTTTTTATTAGAACTTTTAAAATAACTTTAGAAGTACTATGTGCTACCTATTTTTAAATTACCTGTTGGGTGATTTCTTGAATAAGACTGTTGATATGATAAAAAATATTTATTCAAGGCGATGTCAACCTATGATTTTTTCACAGTATTCAGAAAATCTAATATTCCTGCTTTACATATTTTGCACAAATGTGCTTATCCTCTCTGAATAAGCAACTTCTGAACATGCAAGAGACAGTGATGATGCCTGTGCAAACATTTCTGAGATGGCTCTTGCTATTCACAGATGTAGTCAAAGCACTTTATCTCTATGAACATTCTTGCAAATAAAATTTTCTTAGATGACTTTTTAAAAATATGAAAAAGAACAGAGAATCACTGTGGACACGCTCAAAGTATTATGTGGTATTTTTGTGCATATTTTTCACCGTCTGTTTTTCCTGACATTGGCACAGTTGTACATTTGCCATGACCATGAAAAATTGTGTAGACACACTGGCCAAAGAGCTAATTTGGACTTGAAATACTACTACCACTACCCTGCTCTGAAGTCAGATGTAAATGGGACAGTTCTGTCACTTGCTACCAGGATCACCTCTTTCTAAATCAATAAAAAGTTACTCTGCCAAGCAGAGACTGCAGGATATTCCCCATGTCTGCCTACTCAGGGATAAAATGATTTTGTTGATTCTTTCTCCCTTGTAGCAATATCTTGATACCTTCTTTTTTGTTCTTGTCCAGGACCTGTTACTAGAGCTACCATGCTAAAAAACAAGAAGCAGGCCAAGAAAATTGCAAAAAACACATTTTAAGTATCTTAGAATTTCAAAATAGCATGATTCCCTGTTTCATGTGTAAAAAACAGTTTTAGAAACAAAATTTAATCATGTGAGAATAAAGTATATACTTCTGCAGAAATTCCATTCCAAACTGCAAAGTAAGTGCAAATTAGAGGATGTGCTGTCTGTATATTTTCCTCTATTAGGTTACATTTTTACATCTTTTCTTCCATCCACTAAAGAACTATCCAATTTTGAAGTGCTGTGGAAAATATTATGCACTATGAAAGAATTTCAGCCACAGGCTTCTCTAATTACTTTCTCCAGTGGTCTTTTAAAGTCTCTTCTTGCTCTTTCCCATCCTTATCTGCCACCTGGCACTCTTCTGTTAGCGCTGAAAAAGCAGGCCAAGCTTGCCAATAGCATTGTTTGAGTGACAGGCTGTGAAAATGGAAACACTCCACAAACACATCATTTTCCTCTGGAAAAACAGAATTCAACATCTCTATATTTCTTGGGGTTCTAATGAAAACTCTGCTCCATGGAGCATGAGGCCACAGGCATTAATTTAGTCCAACAGATCTAAAAGTGTTTTATTCAGGAAAAAAACCCCAAAAACCAAACCAAAACAAACAAACAAACAAAAAAAAAACCCCAGAAGTGAAACTTCCTTCCTTCCTTCCTTCCTTCCTTCCTTCCTTCCTTCCTTCCTTCCTGCCTTCCTTCCTGCCTTCCTTCCTGCCTTCCACGCCTTCCTTCCTCTGTTGTTTTCCAAAGGCAATTTTAGATTTCTAACTAACATGTATGCTACTACTATTTTTTCTCTTCACATACAAAATATATACAGAACTCCTGAGAGTAAAATAATCATATTTTTCTTAACCTAAATATTGGCCTTAAAATGCTAGATCCATGTCATTATTGATTGTAGCTTGTTAACTCAGGTAACACCTTTCTTGAACCATTCTAGTAACAAGTTTCCATAGGAAAAAAATCCAGAAATTGATATTTCTTAAAAGAAACCTTTTCCTTGACCCAAATATATCAAGTGCATTAAAACTTTTGCAGAAATGATATTCATCAGACCCAGAATGAAGTTTCTTACAAAAAATTCAGTGTGTCTGTTGCCATATTTTTTTGCATCACTTGGAAGTAGGTTGAAAACTGTATCCAAAAGCCCTGTTTTATTTTGTCCAGAACAAGAGTTTGAGGCCAAATTTCTCACCTCAGCATCTTATGCTTAAAACTAAAAGATACCCACTGACTTTTCTCAAAGAATTTTTTCCCCAAAATAGCCTAATATAATTTATGTACAAAATTTTAAAAATTTTTTAAATATTTGGTTTTTTTATATGCAGAATAACTTTCCTCTGTGCAGTTCCAGTTAAAAAGAAAGTCATTACAGCAGCCAATTAGATGGCCTTGTAAAGGTTAGTCCTATACTCCAATAAGGATTGACCACACCTCCCGTATATTTCAGAAAACCAAAAGCCAGTTTCTTTGCCCATGTTTTTGAATGGAGTTGCTCTAATCTTATTTACTAAATGCTTTGATGTCAGATAGTCACATCCCTCACTGAAAGACAAGAACTCCTGTTTCTCATGAGTAAAGATTAGGAGAATATGTTGGGATGTATACAATATCTGTGCCTCAAGAACTATTTCTTACTATGGAAAATGTAACTATCATTCACTGTACACTTTTAAATTTAATAAAAAAGAAAAAAAAACCCCACTCATTCTAATCTCAGCAACTCTTTAGTGTCTTTGGTTCTTTTAAAACCAAAGGCACTTTAAAATCTTGTGTTACAGACATCTCTCTTGACACCTCCCTCATAAACTCAGTGCACCACCACTGAATTCTAGAATTCATTGTAACCTGTCTGAATTCAATAGGACCCACCTGTAGCCATAATGGAAAAATATAACCACACTTTTCCTTGACTGTAAATAAAGTCTGCAACAACTACAGTGGCTTCATTGAGCAGATCCCTTCTCCCTTTTCCATTGACTCCTGTTCTTCTGACAGATGTGTGCACCTGAAATGTGTGCACTTGTCCGTAGCTTTCATGGATCTAGTTTGACTGAACTGTCCATGTTAACATGAGGGGGAAAGTGGGTATTAAAAAAAAAAAACAAACAAAAAAATCCACCCAAAAAACAACAACAAAAAACCCAACCAAAAAAGAACCCCAAAAAAACCAAAAAAAAACCCAAAAAAACCCCAAAAAAACCCCAAACAAAACAGAAACCAAAAAAAAAAAAACCCAAAAAACCCCACTGAGCTCAGGAAGAGAAATATAAATTATTGCAGAATAACTCAGAACAGAGACCAACCTTCAGCATTCCCTACGTGCTAAGTACTATTTCTATGAAACACTTAACTTCCAAACAGCTCAGGATTAGGTGCTACTTTAGAGACTTTATCCAAAGTAATAACAGCATTATGGGAGTCCAATATTTTCAATGTTTTCATTAAAGAACTGTTGAGAAGATAGGAGAGTTATTCCAAACACTGAAACCAAGAGAAGCTTTTCTCCTGCACAAAGACAGCACAGCCCAGCTCCCTTCAGGTTATGTGTACCTTAAAGACTAAGTGCCATATTGCTTCTTCTGTGTGAAGGGCAGCTATTCTTCCTTCTTCTGCAATATGTGGAAAGTTTGGGGCAGTTGCCCTGGTGCTGGCTGGACTAGTTTAATAAGATCCTTCAGTGTTTATTAGCTGAGAGAAACAGTTATGTCTCCAGCATTCCTGGGAGTTTATTTTGCCAGGAATTCCTGCTCACACAACAGATTTCAACATTCCTCTTTTAAGACGGGAACAAACAACTGAACCTACTGAGAGTACCCTTTGTGAGAACTTGGTAGTATTTTATAATAAAACACAGATGATTTATATGTTCACATGGGAGACATATTTGGCATATAAAGTGGTTTCAGCAAAAGATTCTTGGGTCCCAGAAAGAGGTTTCTTGAGATTTCACAACAAAGATCTTCTGTTACTGCTCTGAACTGTCAGGGAACTTTTGTGTACAACATTAAAACAGTAAGTTATTCTCACTGGTTAATAGCCATAACCTATTTTTCTGGGTGTACAACAAACCCACAGTAAGTGGAATTGTTCTACCATGAAACAAATCCCTGAGAATTGCCAGTGAACCAAAGAAAAACAGGGTACCAATAGCAACATCCATGTTATGGCTGTAATAATTCATTTGTGTATCACTAGTTCTATACACAAGGCTCCAGCACAGATTTAAGGAGCCAAAAATTCCTACCTCCCCCATGGAGGCACTGCCAGGATGGGGTGGGGGGGGGATCTGCACAGAACTGCCATTCTCACAGGAGGCCACAGCTTTAAAGATCGGTGAATTTTCCTGGACAAAGACTGCCTAGACAAGGCATTAGGCATTCCTTGTCTGTCACAGACTCACTGTTAATTCTATACTACCTGACTCAGCAGTCATGGGTATTTTTGAACCTCTTTACCCTCACATGATGTAATTGACTACAGAGCCAGCAGCCTGCGTCCAGTCAGACATTCAGGGATTCAGGTCAGGTAGAGGAACAACCTTCACAAAAGGTGGGCAGGAGGAGGCAATCCTCAAACAAATATGAAGTAAGAAGAGCTTTGAAGAAGCCTCACTTTTTAGTTCTTTTCCTTTTTGACAGACTTTCAATGTTAAATCAATAATTCCCCTCACATCTTTTTTTGTATGTGTGAGTGTGTTTAACGCCTTCAATACACTGAGAGAACTGCATAAAGAAAGCAAAAACTGATGTAAATGGCTCAGATGTCAAGCTAAGCATCTGAAGAATGGTTGATTTTTACCCTTCTCCCCTAGTAAATTCTAACAGAATGAATAAACGCAAAAAACCCCCAATGTGTCTGACCTCACTGAGGTCTTAATTATTTTTACTTTATGGCTTACCTTTTCTTTACTCACTCAAACTTCATAACACACGATATCACCAGTGAGAGTGGACCTGTAAAAATGGAAGAACCATGCATCAGCCATCCCTGGTACCTGTTTGAAATGAGCTTGAAGGGAAATACTTTTAATGCATGACATGATCACATTTCTTAAGTAAAACACAGAGTAACAGAATAATTGACTTTATAACAAATAAAAATTCATGCTGGCAAAATGGCTTTTTCAATGTTCACCAAAGAGAATGGAGAAAAAACATTCCTGTGGGATAAAACACATTGATCATTTTAGCAAGTTTCATAAGCTGTGTTTCAGATGCTTTTTGTGTTACTTCCTTCTCTATATTTATATACAAAACATGCCCAGAAAAAAAAAAAAAGCAGCTTTTTCCAGATTTCTGAGGAACAATAGTCAGACCATACATTTTAAATATGATTTTTTAAAATTAAATTCACTTCTGTCGTCTACAGGGCTGAATATACTTTGCATAGTATTTCAAAGCATGGCAACAAACCATTAAAAGCAGACCACTTACTAAAAGATGTAACATAGATTGAATCAGACTAACAAGGAAATAATCTATTGCTGTACCTTGAAGCTCTAATTATATCAAAATTTCATGCTTCTTTTACTTTTGAGTACTCATATGGGAATCAGTTACTTTTGTTGCACACAACAAAGCTCTGTGAAAACAAACAGTCCATGTGATCTACAAAAGTCTGTCACCTACAAAAGAAGCATTTAAACATGGCAGAATGACCATTCACAGGTTCAAATGAGCTCACATAATTCATTTATTTATGTGAGATAAATCAGTCATCCTTCAGCAAGTCAGATTTTAGTAAGATTCCCACATTCATCAAATTACATGCATGAAGCATGCAGAATACATGGGCTGCTATTTATAAAACAGACTGCAATTAAAAACGTGTTTTTATGCCAGCAATAAAAATAGCTGATCACTGTGCTCTACCATTTTGTGTCAGGTACTACCAATTTATCACCAGTCATAGACACTCTAAATATCTTAGCAAAATAACATCTAAAAGCATGACATGTAAATATTTTAGTCAAGGTCTTAATTCCAAGGTTTCCCATTAAACACTAAGAGAAGCCAAGCAAAGACTGACCAGACAATACACAACTGAACTTCAGAATAAGCGCTTTACAAAAAAGAATTTCCTGTGAGATTACCTACGAATAGAACGTCATCTCTCAGGGTGGAAAAAATGGAAATAATAGCTACATGTTGTGCCCAGATTAGAGCACAGCTCTAAGCTGCTGAGTCTTTTGCTAAAAGCCTTCAAATCTGAGGTATAGGAAAAACAGAGGAATTATTTAATGAGAAATTTAGAAGTTGTTACTTCACAGATCAGTTTATTGTCTTGCAATTAATTTAAACAGAATTTTTTCCATGCACTATTTATAAACCTAAGAAACATTCTCAAGCAGGTCTGTCATTGCATTTATTTGGAAACCAATGCTTTAAGACAATAATGGGAAGACAGTAAGGGTAATGAAGTTTTAATGTACCTACAGTGGTAAATTTTGCAGCAGGAATTGTTTATATGAAAACTATGCAGTCCATTCCTTATTTTTAATGAACTTCAAAGTTAAAGTAGCTTTTTCCCCCACCATTTCAGCATCAAGTGCTGCTAGTTGAAGCAAACTCCTCTCACTGTCTGCTTGATTTAATAATTATCGCGGGAACTAACCACCTTTAAATCTAAACATGGGGGTTTGCACAATATGAATAGGAATGCTCTTCCCCAAGTTATTTCAAACATTGACTTGATTGTGGAAGGTTTAACATGTCTGTCACATGTAAAAATTATAGGACACTTCTGTATCTGTCATGCATCAACTCACTGAATTTCATCTCAGTTTTCTGTGGAACTTTTCCAGCTTTGGCTGAAAGTTATTCTGAAGAACACTCTTTTGGCTTTAAAAATGTACTCAGTGGCACTTACATTTGCATCTGTTAACATTCTCAGTGTGCTGACTGCCATTCCTAAAATACCACAAATGAATAAATTCATGGGAGAATCTTGGGGATTTTAGAGCCCTAAATTTTAGATCATCTTCTACACTGTGAAGTGCAGACTTTTAAAATTAGCCACTCTAGCATGGGGTGTGTTAAAAACTCAACAACGAAGTGTTGAAATTTTCTTGAAGAGGGATTTTGAGCATCAGTGTGTCAGATAACTCTGAAACAAAGGGCAATTTAACCTGCATTTCTTGCTGGTATCTTAATGTTCTCAAAGATTCTCAACATCAAAATTCTTCCAAATGCCTGGAAACAATGTTTTTTCTTAACAAAAGAGGAGATGATAGTGAGGCAATAGTGTAACACTGGGATAACTGCCACACCACCCCTCATACGCACACACACACACACACACACACACGTGGGAGCCAAATGCTACAAGAAGGGCAACCTGGCCTGGGGAATTTCTCACCCACTCCTTTCAGAGGAATTCCTCTTCAACCAGAACACAGGACTCAGCAGAAAGGCAGAGATGCAGCAATGGCATCTGCAGAGTGCCTTCCTCCTTTAAAATGCTTACACTCCCCTTCACCTTCTACACTTTTCCATTGCCAGTTAATAAGCTCTCCTTCATTTTTGTCAATGTAAATGATTTAACTAGCCTGCCTTCACCATCACAAATGGAAATAATATATTTTCTTCATCTGCCCCATTTCCCTTCCTGCCTTCACCCTCCAGATATTCCCCACCCAGTCTGCAAAGTGATTCAGTGATTAGAACATTTATTGGCACAGAGGCAGGAAGCCACTTGCACCTCCAAGTGATTATCCTGAACAGAAAGCAATAGACTCATGTGAATTTTCATTTTCTTGTTCTGGGCCAAGGCACTGTTAATTATTTCATGCCTGAGCACATCTGTTGGTTGGAGACTTCCAGGTAAAGTAGGTGAAAATTTTGTGAACCTTGGCAGGCCTAAGGACTTAATCACCTGCCAAGAATCTCAATGCTGTGAAGACTGCTGGCTATAGCAGTGCACCAACACCTTTCCCAGGGGAATGCAGATGCAGAAGTTTTAGACTCCTGCAGGGTTAGGAACAGATTTTGTTCATGCCAGTGGGTGTCTGTAAAATCAACTAGCTCCACTGTCAATCTGGCTCCCAACATCTCAATCAAATACTTTCAAATGAGGCAGTAGGACACCGCTACTGCAATTTGTGCACATGAAGGGTTCAGCTTCATTTAAATACAGAAACATAACTGAGGAATGTTATTGTTCTGCTTTTTCCCTGAAAATTCACATAATCGCATTCTTCATCTGCATAATCTGCCTGCCTTTCCCCAGTGAGTGATGCAGGAGCTGCCCGCACCAGAGGAGCTCTCCTCAGAGCTGAGGGATGCTGTTTGGCAGTGATTAAGACATCTGGAATAAGAAAATAGACTGTCAGCAATACAATACTCATGATGTGTTCTGTCTTCAGAACTTTTCCCCCCAAAGTCTTCAGTGAATGATGCAATTAAAATTTTGGAATCTCAGGCATGGTGATTGAGTGCTCAGCTTCTCATTTTTCTCTGGCAGCTACTCAACTCTTTTGTCCAATTATAGCAGGAAGAAAATGAATTGCAAGTGAAATAAATTTTCCTCAGAGCATTTATATATTGTCAGTATATGCTTCATGTTCTGAGGACACATTAGGATCATTGTGTCTTTCACAGAAATTATTTCAAATTGTTATTTTCTTCTGAAAGCCAAGGACTATGTAATTAAACCTAAAGAAACACACAAAAAAGTAGCCTTGAACAAAGTGTTTCTATCTGTTGAATATACAAATTCAGAAAGATTGAATGAATTGTGTATACATCACTGCAAAATTTTTGGATATTAAATTTACACTTCTAATTAATATTTTTGTCCAGTCTTGTTTGTAACTTAGATGTGTTTTTAAGTTACAAACTTAAGTAAGTTTAATTAAACTTGTGTGAATTTCTCTTTTGAAAATATTGGAATCAGTTGGAATCAATTGGAGCAGATCAGCAGCAAAAATGAACATCAGAGAACTCTGGGAGCCTAATTGTTCTTCAATGTCACAATTGGTTGCCCTTGTTTGTAATTTAATTTTTATTTCTGCACAGTCCTTAATATTTTTCCCTATGACTGTATGAAGTTCAGGCTTTAGGTTCAGGATTTGTGTAAAGGAGCATTCTTTTTTACTAAGGATAATCTATCCATTTAAACTGGTAAATCCATAATGCATTTTGTCTCCATTTTATTTAATTTGTATCCATATCCTAGAGATTATTTAATGCAAATTGTAGCCTGGATTTACTGATTTTAAACTGATGGGTCTGCAGTGTTTTGATGACCTCCTTACCTTGCTTTTAAAACAAATGCTGTATTTGTTACACTTCAGTCAACTGGTATCAATTTAAATAAATGACTAGAGTTATTTAAAACATTAGCAGCCTAATCTGTGGTTTCATATGCTAAAGCTTTTAGTCTTCTCAGATGGAGATATCTGATCATCACTTCCCTTTTTAAGCTCTGCACTTTAGAACCGCTTCAAAGTTATTACTTCCATCTCTTGTTTCCACCAGCCCTTCTGTCTTCACACCACATCTATCATCACCTTTAATTTGCAAAGAAGGACGTGGACATCCTGGTAGACACAGAGCTGTCCATGAGCCAGGAGTGCCCTTGTGGCCAGGAGGGCCAATGGAACCCTGGGGGCATTAGGGAGAACATTGCCAGCAGGTCGAGGGAGGTGATCCCTCTGCTCAGCCCTACTGAGGCCACATCTGGAGAACTGTGCCCAGTTCTGGGCTCCTCAGAACATGAGAGACAGGGAGCTCCTGGAATAGGCCCAGGGGAGGGCTACAAAGGAGACTGGAGTGTCTCACCTATGATGAAAGGTCGAGGAATCTGAGCCTGCTTAACTTCATCTCTTCAATGTCTGTCAGTATCTGAAGGGAGGGTGACAGGAGGATGGAACTCGACATTTCTTCATGGTGCCAAGCAGTAGGACCAAGAAAACAAAAACAAAAAAAACAAAAAAACAAACAAAAAAACCCCAAAAAACAAACAAACAAAAAACCCAAACCGAAAAAAGAACCCCATAATGTAATGAGAAAGAAACATTATACTAAACAGTGTTAAACAGAAATCAGTGTGCTAATAATGTCAATTACAGTATCATAATGCTTCACAACTGTGAAAGGTTATTTGTTATATTTTGCATATGTGCATTATATGCATGCAAAAAGGTCATATCTTAATGCTGTCTTACTTATATAAACACACTAACTTCAGTAGAACTGTGTTGAAATATCTAAATACTACTTTCCAGACTGTCTAATACAGAAACCATGCTGCTTTTTTTTTCAGCTAATGAGTGCAGATATAGAAACAGAAAAGATATATGAAGATATAATCTAAATTTTTAAAGGAAACATTTGTAGCAGCATTTTCTATTATTAGAGTCAAGCTGCCAGCACAAGGCTTGAACTTCACAACATACTCATCCTTTTTTTTAGATAACTTCACTTATTTTCAAAAGGTTGAATCTTTAAATGTATGAAAAGGCATTCAAAATATGTTTTACAAATTCACAGCTGAAATTCTGAATCTCTTTTCCATAGAAAGCAATTTTTTTAAAATGTTTTTAAAACAAATTACACACCAGTCATTTTATGTTCTTACTGCTGGATTATGGCATACAAGGTGCCAAGAAATGTTTTGCATATGTCAAGAAGCTCTTTCCTGGATTCTCTGAAATAGCAAGAAGTTAGTGCCATCTATAGACAGAATTTAATATTGAAAAATAATAGGAAAAAAAAACCAAAAACAAAACAGGCTCAGCAGACCAATCATATCTAACATAGTAAAAGTCATTCAATAGTATAAAAATTAATAGGAAAAAATGCCTCACATCTGCTCCTTTTTTTTCAGTTTTCCTAAGAAACATTCTAGCACAAGTAATGACTTGAATCTGTAACAAAGCAATTTAATATTCCTTTAAGTAATCCTGTGAACTCACATCCTTGTTCAAAGTAACCCAGCAGTCATTACACCATTCCTGGGTCATTTTGCTTTTTATTGTTTCACTTCTCAGTTGAGCTGCCTTCCATTGTTATTATGACTATTACCACTTGCAAATCTAACCTTGCAAACCTTAAGCTCCTAAATCACTTTAATTATACAAATAAGCCAATTAACTTCAGAAGATATTCACATGGTTTTTTCTCCCAGGAACATGACCATAGATCATAAATTATCTGTTGTATGCTTCCTGCTTCTTTCAACTGCAAAGCTTCTCTCCTGGTTTTCCATCAAAAGTAAAAATAAATATATTTAATGTAAAAATAAATAAAAAGGTATGCTGGTAGCCAACATCCACTTAAACTCCTTCTGAACATTAGAATATTGCCAGCAAAGTTGTATTTTTTAAACTATATGGGAAACCCTAGTTTGTCATTTAGGTGGCAAAAATGTATGTGTAAATCTGTATTTTCTTATTTTCCATCTCTATTAAAAAAAAAAAAAAAGTTTGCAAATCCAATCCATTTTTCCAAGAAACACCTTTTTAATTAAATTAGGTTTCAATTCTAAAGCAATATCAGATTGCCAGAAATAAAACTGTGATACAATTTGTTGAAGTTATACAGAGGAAAAACATTGCTGCTATTGACCATAAAGGATCGATATTTTCTCTATTGTCAAAGGGCCAGCCCTCCTCCAAGCCCTTTTGGGCAACTTCCTTTCATTAAATCTCTATTTCTGTCCTGAGAGTAAAGAGCAGTGTAGGGCTGGAAACACCTGGCAGAGGATTCTGCCCTTATGTTGCAAATGTGCAGAGCAGCAGCAGGGCAAGCAGGAGCAGGGGGCTCTCTGAGAAATGTCCTGTGGTGTTTGCAAAGCAATAACTCCCTAGCTGAATAAAATACTTCACATTAAAAGAACACACTACATGGAATATCTAAATGGCTTGCTTGGAGCTGAAAGGTGAACATATTTGGTCAGGAAACGGCATATTTTAGGTAGAAAGTTCAAATATCATAAAGTAGTTAAAAACAGATATTCATTTTAATAAATTATCATATAATTGACACTACTATGCCAAAATTGTATGGTACATTTGAATTAACTTCGGCACCTTCAAAGGGCATCCCTGTGTATTACTCCATTTGCCTCCATAGCTGGTGTCTTAGCAGCTCTTCAAGACTGTACTGAATACACACATCCATAGACACCCATAAAATATAAAAATATATATGTAAAATGTCAGGAATACATTAAAATGTCTCCATTTTTGCTGCTATAACAAAAATGAGTATGATAGTAAAAAAGGAAGCATTATAGCAGGCATTTAAATTCTTCAGTAGAAGGAAAACAATTTCACAAAGAGCTTTCTTTCTGTCCAGTTCAGTACAAAATATGACCTGCGGTAAAGGCTTTCTAAAAAGAATTAGGTTGCTTAAATTTGTTTGAATGTCAAGCTTATATATTATCTCTCTCCTTCCATTTCTTCCAAGTGCAGACAAATTTCCTTCTTTACTAACCTATTCAAAAGGTAGATTTGTCTACAAAAGTACAAAGGTTTGAATTTTCTTCATCTCATGCTAGTCAAAGTAAACATCGTAGGCTCTCCTCAGATGTTGGCACAGACACGAGTGGCAGAGCCATACATTTATTGTGACTAAGCTCAGCAAGCTGGAGATTAGCAAAGAGGGATGAGTGAACAAGTGACTAAAGGCAAAGCTAAAGGTATTCCCAGAGAGAAACACAGTCTCCTGAGAGTCTGATTGTTTTATTTATTTTTCTGCCTAATGTTTTTATGATGTTCACCTGCATCTGAAGCTTCTTTTTGGTAAACTCATGAGTAACCTTTATTTTCTGTCTGCTTCAGAAAACAAAGATGGTGCATTTGAAATGGAGAGGCCTAGGTGGAATTTGGGACAGCCTGATGAGAAAATTAAAACAATTGACTAGATACATTTATTAATTCTAGACAAAGAAATGCTTGCTTTATCCCTATCAGCTCTGTTTTAAGAAAAAATTAGAAAAAATGGATGAAATCCAGGGGCTTTTACAAACCTCTGTTATATGGGGAGTGTAGGTAGACAGCAGCATACATTTCATTTGCCTCTCCTTTATTTAAGCCCAGGAGAGTCATAGATAAATATTTGTCAAAGAATTTTAATGTATTTTCAACAGATCTGGAAATCTGAAAGAGAAGTACCTTCCATCCTCTTTTTCTCATGTACAGCATTGGTTGCCAGTAAGAGTACTGCTCACAAGTTGTACTTTAATTTCCTTTCAAATAAGAAATGATAAATATATAAATTTTCATTATCTAGTGATTTTGTTTTAAAAAATTCTCTAAGTATTTATTTAGAAAGAAACAAATTACACAGACACACAGGATCTGGATGAAAGGAAAAAATGTGGGGCTTATCAGTTTTTAAATGTCTCAATCAAGTAAAATTAGAGTTAGACTTCAGGCTGCTTTATGAAGTATAAAACCCAGGAAATTAAGATTATGATCTAACACTTATTAAGCCTAATGGGACTTTGGGCATGGGATCAGGCCACAAAAGGTCACATCTTTTTATGTACAGTTCTGAAGTGAGACAGTAACATAAAAATCTCATATTTAGGAGGCCTTTCTAAAATCACAGTCACTTGGAATGCTATGAATAGCAGAAGAGCCAAGATGAACACAAAAAGAACACAAAATGAACCAGCGTTTTTATGAGAGCTGTGGAAAAATATTCAGGAAAAACAATGCAATAAAGTATTTTAAATTTAATTTCTATTTTTACATTTTGTAAACAGGTTATAACAAAGAGACAAAAAAATCTTATTAGCAATTGGGCCATCAAAGACAAACATCAAGATAATCCAGAAAAAATTCAGTAATATATACTTATATTAAACATAAACATGAGACAAAGATTTCCTCTCAGCACCATTAGAATTAAATTAATTAGGTTTAAATTTTTACCTATAAATTTCTCACATACCAGTAGAGCAAAAGCTTATAGCCCCTCCTAAATTATACACCTTATAGCATATCTGTTGCCCTGTAAAATAAATTTAACATCTGTGGATATATGTATGTTTATAAGTAAGAGTTCTACATTAGGGGATAAAATAACTTGATGAAGACATTAAAAAGAAAAGCTAGGAAAAACATTCAGTGAATAAATTGAATATAACAATACTTCAGGGATTTTCAGCCTTTTTTTTTTTTTTTTTTTTTTTTTTTTTNTTTTTTTTAGGAGAAAATGCTCAAATATTTCCCTGCTGTGGTCCGGAGTTCTTGAAATCTAAGTTTATTGACTCTTGCACTGTTTTGAATTTGTATGAGGCCATTTATACCATTTATGAAATCTCATATAGTACTGTGAAGCACATAATATGGTTATGTAAAATGTGTTTTAGTTGCCAAGGAAAATAAAGAAGAAGAAAGGAAAAAAAAAAAAAAAAAAAACACCAACCAGAAAACCTTGGTGTCTTTGAGTCTTTGAGAGATTTACTGCTACACTAAGCTTTAGAGGATGAATACAAAGCCAAATCCAACCTGAATGTTGGGTTTGCCCTGAGGCTTAGAAAGAACTTTTTTTTTTAAAATATACTCTGCCTCAACTGAAGAGCTAGATGCTTATAGAATATTGAGAAGCTAAATAAAAAATAAAATGTCATCGATGACAGCCTTGTCCAACATCAAAAACACAGACTATTTCTACTTTCTATCTATAAAAACTCCAGTTTCTTCTTACTATAAATTAAAAGAACTGATAGAAAGAACAGTATAATGTGGAATAATGGGCTAATGGATCCTCCTTTCCCATGGAAATGGATTCAGTCAGTCTTCTACAGCAAAAGCTTTTGACTTACTCAATATGAAAGTATTCTACATTCAAGGTCTGCAAATTCATGTAAAGGGAAGTTACAGAGAATTTGAAAAGGTAGAGTTATGGAAGGAGTTTAAGGGTTATTCTGTGTCCCTTGCATGGAAAAGCTTTGCAGGAAGGAAAGCAAATCTGTCTGGAAATATACTATCTAGAGGTGAATTGGATGTTAACTGGGTCAAGTTCCACACAGCTGTAATTCTGCTGCAGGAGCATCCAGGACACTGTGTCAGCACAGCAGTGACTCTAAAACACTGACTCTCTCACCCACAGCAGAGAGCAGCAGCCTCCCTGTGGGGCATGAGAAATGCAATCCTGCCAGAAATTGCCTGACCAGCCCATTTTAAAATACAAACTATGGAATGACTAACCAATTTCCAGTCCAAATAATTAAAATACTGCTCAGTGTTGTAGAACTCTGTGAAGGAAACCACCTACGGGAATGCCAGTATTTACTGCTGTTGTTCATAAAAGCACAGATAGAGCTACTGCTACTCTTTTCTCTTTATATATGCAGAAAATAGTCCATTTGATGGCTAAAAATAGGAGAGGACATTTCTTTTTCTTCTTATAGCAAGCCATAAGATAAAGCATGCTCAGAAGCTTATTGGTGTGAGTGGAAATAACTATTTTTCTGCTTTTGTTATATAGAAATATTGCATAATTTATAATATAATTGTTTTCATGTGCCATTGCCAGCATTAAGCCTCACAAATACTGCCTCCAATTTTCTCTTAGAATCGTGGAATATAACAGAATATTTAATGTTGGAAGAGACCCACAAGGATCATCAGGTCCATCTCACTGCTCCTTAGAGGGCAATTTAAAAGTAAACCATATGACCAAGTGCATTCTCCAGATACGCCCTCAACTCTGAAACATTTGGTTCTTCATAATGCACCACAAGATGGTTTCTCTTTTAAAGATCAGCCGTGTTTTGGACAGTGCACATCACTACTCTTCAGCAGGGCACAGCCTGCTGAATTGGCAGGTTCAAACCCAGGGCCAATGGAAAGTCCTCATCCAAGTTTATTAGTGGTAAATACTCTACTGGGTTTGGCTGCTGCTGGAAATTGATAGTAATCCTACTACAGGCAATCTCTTACAAAGCAATGCTGTCACTCCAAAGAGTGTTCATAAGTATTTTGGAGAATTCACTCCATGAGGAGAAAAGATCACAGGGGACCCAAGTAGCTGTAATGTCTTTTGCTATCAAAAGACACTTTTTTTTCTTTCTGCAAGGGAGAAGACTGCTTAAGAAAATGGAACTCAACAAATAATTTAGGGCCAACTCAAAAGATGAACAATCTGTTTGCAACACATGCAGCTACTGTTTTGATATTATCATCAAGTTCAAGATTGTGAATTAAATAGAGAAAGAGGGGTGTTCTTTGAATGATTAAACCTAGTATATATGATCCAATGTCTATACCAAATGACTTACCAATTCATAATGTTGTGAAGATAGAACAAAACCCACAGCCTTATACACAAACACTGTAGTGTAACGTTAGAGGAGAAATGGGCCAATCTGGTTAATGTCAGTTAACAAAATACAAATCACACTGTACATTGAAGGTTACAACTTTCTATATACTACTTTGCAGGAGTAACCTTACTGTACTCTGAAGAAGCTTGAGCCTATGTTAAGAATAAAAATAAAGCTAAAGCTTTCTAAGCTTAGATGACCAAACTCTTATTTTTATTCATAGGCTAGCAATGTTGACTATTAAAAACACTGAGCTCTGTGTGTCATTTCAAAGATAAACTAAAGGCAGTGTTGCTTTCTATTTCTGAAAGTAATTTTATTTAGGGTATCTATATAATCATTTGAGGGTTTGCATTGACACTGAAATACAGACACTCTAGGCTGCATTCACTATTGAGTGCTTCATTCTCATATAAAATGGAATTTTCCATGTATTCCAAGGGAACTAACCTGAGTGAAGGCAGGGATACACCCTTCTGCATTTCAAATACAAGATGTATTCTTGAAGCAGCAGCACCAGTGCAATTTCCTCCTCTCTTTCTCAGTAGTCTCTTAGCTGTTTTGTCCTTCCCTGTTCTGGTCCAGGCACTCAGCTATTTTGTTTATAGCTGAAACAATCCCTGGCTGTCTTGCTTTGCCCTAGTAAAAGCTCCTTGTTTGGTTTATATATACTTTCCATGTTCCTAAGAAACTTGATGAAGGACAGATAGCAAAAGAGGCCAGACCACCAGTCAGTGTAAACTGGATAGCTCTGTGGATTTGAGTGAATTAAGACCAAACTGTACTGATTCACAAAATATGTTTTTCATGCTGGGACACTGTTCTTTGAAATTCTGTTGTGGCTGCACAGACCCTCTATTTTTTGGATGCATATTAAAAAAGCAGTCATTTCTGTTTACTCTGCATATTCATTTCGACATGTGTTTGAAGCCAAGGAGATCTGGATCCGCAAGTAAAATGCTTGGAGTCATTCATCTTCTCTCAGAAATATTATTGGTGTGACCAAAGGTGGAACCTATAATTTAGTTGTCAGGTTTTGTTAATGGGTCTATAAAGTAAAAATTATAGTCTGACAGCATGTCCTGTTGGGAAATTTGCCACTCAGATATTCTGAGGTCACTTAAATAAAATCTGAGTGAGAGAAGTTCTGTTAATATGATGGTGCTTTGGGGTAGATAAATTTCTTCCCAAACAGTGCTCTTTAAGAGCAAATGCATATGTTAATAGCCTGTGCCCAGAGGAGATGTGTTAATTTTTTGGGGAAGAAAAACACAGAAACCACTTACACAGGTATCTTATTTATTCTCTATCCTGAAAAATCCTGACACGAAGCTTGAAGTGACATGAAAATTGAAGTCTTCCTAGAAGATGTGCTACACTCTGGCTCTGGCTTGGGAGGGAAGCACCAGGCAAATTGCAGAGGCAGTGCTATGAAAAAGTCACCAAAGTTCTTCCTCTCCTCAAAGATCTACCAAAATGTGCTTTACACCAAAACAAGTATTTACTAAGAAATACTTTCAGGTTTCAGCAGCAAGGTCCAAAGCTGTGCCCCTGCCAGCCCAGAACCAGGACCTGCTCCCCTGCTGCACACATCATTCCTTGGGAGAAGCAAAAAAGCTGCCTCCTGCAGTGCAGGAGTTCATGGGCTTGCTTCTACTCTGATAAAAGAGCAGAGGGGAAAGGCTGCTCTTAGAACATATTGGGTATATTTACACAAACTTTTGCATTACAGCTATCTTTAACTCCTCTTAAAATTTTTCTTCGGTGTATCATTAGGAACATTTTATTGTGTGTCAATGTGTAAAATTCTCAAAAAATTGAGTTTTTCCCCATAATCTAAATGGAAAGGAAAGGGAAATTAACTGTGTGAGATTCAGTGGTGTGAAGTGCTACAGACTTACAGTTAATTACTAAAAGTCAAGTCTTGAAGGTAGACTCTTCTGTGTGATCTCACAGGTTGGAATACAGGGCCTGGAGGGAATGGCAGAGTTCTGAATATGGAAAGAACATATGATTGAGTAAAACCTGTAGTAGCAATATCATCTTTTTTAAACTGAAGTTGATGGTAAGAATATTCTTCAATCCATTTTTCTATCTATCACTTATTTTCTCAATGACCTTGGGCTTCTTCTAAGCTTCAAAATCAATTTAAAAGTCCTATACGGGATGAGTGGTACTGTGACCTCTCTGCAAATGCAAATAACCCCCTCAAAGCTACAGCAGTGAGAGGGACAGGACAGTAGCAAATACCTTGCATTATTATTATTATACCCTTTTCTCACTCATCTTTAGATATTCTGCTTTTTCAATTTCTTCCTTTTTCTTTCATTCTTCATTTCTCCTTTTTTTTCTCCAGCCATCTGCCATTTCTCTGTGGCTTTTGCATACATGAGAAACAGCATCACTGTTCTCAGTAAAACAGGATAATCAAAGAGTTGCAAGCAAAGTACACTACAGGAGCATGCTCACCTGGGGCCATGGAGGGATAAAGAAGATTCATATATTACTTAGTGGTATTTAAGTACCTAAATACTTACCACAACAGAAGTCTGGATAGCTTATTCATACACAGATTTTTTCAAGGCAGTTCAATATAACTAGTATCCAAACCACCCACAACTATGCAGCAAAATGCCACATCATTGTATAAACAAGTGTTTCATGAAAAGCAATTTCTCTCTGAATCCTGAGGGCTTTGTGGGTTTTCACGTTATTTATTTATATATTTACTTATTTAAATGGCTTAAGAAATGTACTCAGATGCCACAGTGAAAGGCAAGAAATATGAAGCAAAGTAGAATGTATGCTGGAGAAATAGAAGAGCTTAAGACCAGATGAAAATAATTAGCTACAGATCAGCCTCTTCTTTCCATTTTATCTAGACTGAAATAGATATGATCAAACAGTAGCAGTTACATGGAGGAAACTCTTTTCTGGACTACAGGCAAAAGAACACAAAACTGCTTTTTCCTATTTACTTTTTGAAACGTCTTAAGAGGTAGGACTTTAAACTTTCACCTGGAGCATCTGAGTTGGTCCACGTTTCCTGATGTCTGGGGAGGATCTTTCAAGAGCAAAACAGGAGAGAAAACACATTTAATATGATCTCACAAGCTTAGGAAAAGGTAGGAATGCCATTCTCTATTGCTTTTCAAATGTTCAATTTAAAAATTTGCAGGATTTCAGTTTCATAGTGTCTGTCTTTGAGGCAAGAAGGGACATTTTCCCCTGAACTTTCTTACATTTTTCTTAAAACTATTAAAACAAAATTGAAAAAAAAAAAACTAAAATTAGTGTTGTTTATCCAAATTGCAAAGTGAAACTGAATGCAACCACAGAAAAATAAAGACTACACATATTCACATGGTGATTAGGGAAAAAAAAAAAAGCAAACAACAAATGTGGATATGAATAAGCAATTTATATAGAATTTTAGATCAGCCTTTAAGAAAAATAATGATCACCACTTATTGATTCTTAATATCTTACCTCATTTTCTGTCCCCTAAATGCCACCTTGGCAGTGGATAGGAGGATTTCACAGGACACTTGCTTGTGTGCTGGACTGCTGTGTGTTCTTTGTAGCTGGGTGAGCTGTGCCCCATTTCCCCAAAGCCCTGCAGTTTAAAGCCCTCAAATGCTCTGTGGGCACCAGCTCCAATCTCTGCACCACACAAGGTCTTAAAACCCATCAACTGGAACACAGAGCACTGCATTAGTTCCAATTTGCCCATGCAAACACAGAAGGAAAAGATTATGAGGGGAGCTTTACTAAGCTGAGCCTTTTGCACTGCTCTGCTTCCTTGACATTATCCACTCGTCTAAATGCACTAGTCCATATCTGTATATGTCTGTATATCATCTATCTATCTATCTGNCACTTCCAACATAGGTGTTTATGCCTTTGTTCAAGACTTATTAAGTTCACTTATTTCTTGTTATCTGTGGGTGTCCAGCAGAGATGAGAACACTCTCTGATCATGACTAAGGCCAAGGCTTTCACAATCAAGAGAAAAAAAGAAAAAAAAAATAATTATGAGAATCAAGGTGTTCAGAATAAAAGAGAAGCACCAGGATATTTCACATCTATCCTGGCCTGGAGGAAGGCAAAATATCTTAGAAAAGAGGCAAGTGAGATTTTTTTTCCTACCTGCATGCAGTCTTTCAGGCTAGGCAAGAGAAGGCACCAGGAGGAAATAGAGAGAAAAGGGATGGAAGAGTATGTCAGTTGAAGTCCTGAAGAAAATGGGGACTAGGCATGCAAATTCAAATTGGTAAGAAGTACACTGATGGATAAACAAGCAGGCAGTGCATGAATGAAAATGATGGAGCAGAACTGAGTTGGGTTTTACAGCAAGCCATTGTTCACACTCTAGGAGCTGACTTCTACAGCATATGCAGCCCCAAGGACTTAGGGAAAGTAATGGTTCCTCTCTTAAAGTATTTTAAAAAACTTGTCTGGTACAACTCAGCCTTCAGGCTCAAAAGAAATATTTTCAATTGAGTGCTAGAGTCACCAGAGGCTGTAGGAGAACAGAAAGCTCTCCCACCTGCAGTGACTCCATTGGTTTCACCAGCAGGTGCACCCATGGAATAGAGGTGACCCCAGTGGTGACTGCCCCCTTGAACTCCTTTTTCAGTGTGAGGCTGTCCTTCACGTCCAGAGTAGGCAGGGGAAGGCTACCTCACTATCTCAGGAGAAATGTGAGAGGGTTGGGGTGGTGGAGGAAGAATAGTCTTAATAGAAAGCTTATAAAAATCCAGGGGTTTAGGGTGGTCTTAGCATCCTAAATCCACCCACATGGGTTGTGAACACCATTCATAAGGAGAGAGACACCCCAGAGAATGGGGTTTATAATTCTGAAAGGATATCTACATAGGAACCTGTGGCAATTCCTATTCTTGGTGCTGGAGCCTAAAGCTTTGCCTTCCCAACGTCCATAATTCACAATGAATAATTTGTGCAGTGATATGAATTCCTTTGGCCTTCAATGTTATTAATCCACAATGTATTTTTTTTTTCTGAGTTATTTGTTATTCTACACTGGTTAAATAAGTCCCATAAATATTTAATGGTTTATGGGCTGTTCATGAAAAGTTTATTCTGAATATTTATTACATGAAATGAAATGAATTGGATATTTCAGTATATCCAGTCTCTGCTTCCTGAATAGAGTATTGTAATTTTTTGAATCAGGTCTTTTTTGTAAATTATTTTGCTTGTACATCAGTTATATTGTCTGTGCATATTCTTGCTTATAAAGTAAGTTTGAGAACATCCCTAACCATCAACTCATTCACCCAAGAACAAATGTAGTTTTAAAACACAAATGCAGATAAAAAACCTCAATTTGCATCTGATCTTACATTGTCTTATTCTTCATGTTCAGACGTTGAATACAAAGTTAAAATATACCCTAGTCTTTTTTTTTCCTTAATTTAAATTAAATTACCATTAACTTCTTTCACATAAAAGTAATTTAACGTGATTAAAGAGAATACTCTGTGGATTTACATTTTCCAAATGGATTAGCAATAGATCTCTTGGAATTCATCAGGTATAAGAATGAAGCTGTAAAATAGTGATTTAAGTAAATGCAGGGAATACCAAGAGGATTAAAATGAGATCTCTAAGGTCAATAACATTGCAATGTAGATTTTATTGTAACATTAAATCTTTTGAAATATTTACAGAGAAGAAATATACTTTAGCTCTGAGACAAATTGTAGAACACAGAAGTTTGAGTAAGCTATGATTTACATTTTCACCTACCTGAGGGAATCACTAATAGCTAGAAACTGTTCATTATTTAAGAGGTCTTCAAGTAAAATGAGAAACAACAAAAAATTCTGGGTGACAAGCAAGGCCAGTTTTAAATATAGCTTTGTACTTCTGTTTTTGTTTTCTAGAATAACTCCAGTAATCATATTTCAATGATAAAATAAATGCATATTTTTTTTAATGTTGCAATTTGATATTAGTGTAAAACTATAGAATAGCCAGCAAAGTAATTAGCTGTAAGGAAATTTATATTTTTAATGCTCACGGTGTTTTGTAAGATTTTTTATTTTCCTTAATAAGACTTAAAAGTATATCAAGGAATAGCAATATCTCATGGGTCATAATCTCCAGAGTACCATCTTTCTGCATGGCTGGTTTTCTTAAATCAGCACACTTCTTTGAGAACAATTTTTTTTTTTTTTTT
>VWZN01036909.1:201403-221308 GCA_013396955.1 Regulus satrapa
AAAAAAAAAAAAAAAAAAAAGTCATTTAGGGAGGCCTGGTTTCTAGAAAATTTAAATGTTCCAGTTTTTTTGCCAGTTTAATACACAGCTAAATGTCAAACCACTTTGCAAAACGAAATTCTGGTTTTTGCAACAAAATTATATAACTGAAGATTACAAAATCATAAGGCCTGGTTAGTAGAGAAACTATGTTTTTCTAAATATTGAGTTTAATACTGATACAGAAGTCTGTTTTCAAAACTGGAAACTATTTATATTTAAAAGTCCATCCTAAGCTGAATATGTGCACTTTTCTTCTTCCTTTCATTCACTTGCTCCTCTAGCTTCCAAAGCATGCACTAAACTTCTGATGTAATTAAGGAAAAAGTCCAACAGAAAAAAATTAAGATTGTTCATTTACCATGTAACCAATTCTTATTTATTACTTTCCATGTAACAAGTAAATTGACCAAGACATATGTACACTAGATAAATGTCTGTTCCAACTTTCCATCTTCCTCCAACAAACAATTTTCTCTCACAGAGAAAGTATTAAAGTCCTCTTGTGAACAGTTCTGATATTTACTGAAGCAGATTCAAATTGGTCCCAAACTGTTAATCTGTGCAAATTTTAATTGCTAAAGAACTGGAAGCAGCTGTAATGAGCAACCTTAGGTATGTCTTGAAACCTCCTGATACTGCTGCCTCTCATCAAACCTTGTATTTCCCCAGCACCACATGAATTAAATCCCTTTTTTTTCAGATGTCTTTTCTCTAGCTCTGTATAGATCTCACCTGGAGCTATTTCCTTTTGCTAATCCTGTTACTTAAGAGCAAGAGATAACTTAAAGCACTAAATATGCCAAAGGTGATTTCATAAATTTGATTGCACAGCAAAAGTAGTACCAGCAGGCATAGAAATATTCTACTCTGGAGGATTGATGAAAACTCAAAATAAGCTGAAAACAGCATTGATAACATGAAGGATATTCGCATAATATTTACTGACACTGAATTTTAATGCTAAGCCTGCATTCTATGTCCTAAAATGAAGAACAGATGAACTAGTGGGCATTCAAGAAAGCTATGAGACAGGAAGGGGCTGATTCTACCCTTGAGAAGATTAGTCAAATCTGGAATGAAAGGCAGGCACAGATAGAGGACACTACTAGGCTGTTAAATAAACAGCAAAAAACAAGGGGAGTGTTGACAAAAACAGTAGAAAGTATGTTCCTCAGTCACAGACTGCAAAACACTGATCAGGGAAAGGATTTGGTGATGACTGTTGACAGACACTTAAAACCAGCAACCTGATGTCTGGTAGCAGTTTGGAAAGCAAGCAAACATGGGGAAGTGTAAACAGAGGAACAGAGCGCAGATTTCAACAGATAACAACATCCTGGTACAAAGGGCTGCTAACTGCACTGTGGTACAAAGCAGCACAGCCTGCTGCTCTGGGCAGCCCCTAACAGGACCCGAGGGTAGGTACAAATGAAGCAATCAAAAACATGAGCTTCAGAGTGGGCTTGACAACTGAGAACATCACTCTAATGAGGGACAACCCGTCACAAGGAAAGGTCCCTGGCAAAAAGAAATAAGGAAAAATACCAACTCAAATAGCTTTACATTCAGGGAAATTTAAGGCAATGCAGTATGGTGCACATCCTGAAAATCCTTGAACTGCTTTTCTGCAGAGCTGAAGCTATTCCTGTGGCTGGGACCACAGCTTAGAGAGCATTTTGGCATTACTGTGTGACTCAGGAATATGGAATTACACAGCATGCCTAGGGGGTCACAGTGTGTACCTTTCTTCAGAAAAACCCGTGGTCTCATGGACCAGATCAGCCCTTGCTGAGAAAAAGTTGGAGGCACTGTGGTGTCTGAAGCCATGCCTTATCAGTCATACACCCCTAGTTGAAGAAAGGAGATCTTAAAATTTATGCATATAATATTGAAATGAAAAGCAGTATCTCAGGAGGGAACTCTGTTTCAGTTCTGGTACTTGCTGGCTATGCTTATATTAATGTTGTGGTTTCGATCAGGAGAATTTTCTCTTAAGAGACTCATCTAATGGTCTGGCCCCACTTGCCACACATGAGTCACATTGTGGAGCAACCTCGGGGCACACAAACTGAATTCCTTTCAGATGAAATTAGACCTTGAGACCTCCATCAAACCTCTAAAATGATCACAAGCTTTTGTTCCAGGGGTCAGAGCCTTTACTGAAGCTGAAGGAAACCCCTGAAAATGAGAACAGAATGGGTGTCAGGTCCTAAGCACTGATTCTTTTACCCACCAGATTTGCTCCTGCTGGGATAAAGTTGCTGTGGTAGAAGTAGCCTGTCTATATTTTGTAACAGTAGCTCCTCACTGCAGTTCCTGAGCTTGCTCTGTCATTTTGCCCAGCAGTGTTTTTCTCCTGGAATGGCCCTAACTGTTTGGGTTGGTCAGTTTACCTATGAAAGACATATCCATCCCAATGCAAGGGAACATTAGGGAAGAATTATTATCTTGATTATATTTTGTCTTTTGCAGAAAAAATAAAAATCCCCAAATACGGATTGACAAGAAAATATCTGTCTAAGTACTAGCCACACAGGTCAAAGGAAACTGATAAGCCACAGAGCTTCTTTTCCTCCCAAAATATTATTACTGTGTAAATACGAACCATGCAGATGGTTTGGCTATTTGCCAGTTCAACTTGGGTGTGAAAAGCAGCCTTCATGGTTGAAAAGCTATTTTTCTGAACCGCAAATGCCCATGGCCACGTGAGAAACATCTATTTAAGATCTGGCCCAAGTAGAACCAGACATAAAAGATGAAATAGTTTCTGGGGCTCTGTGCCACCCTGAAGCAACCTTGTTTTTTAATAGTCTCTCATAGACATGCTAGGAAACCATAAGAGACAAGCTCAACCCCTTAGCTGGCAGCCACTGTCTGCCTACAGAATATGATTACTCAAAGATGTATTTTATTATGATGCAGTTTTACAACTTCCTGTGCTTAAAAGAGTTTATTTTCAGCGTGCTTTTTAGAGTGGTCCTATCCATTAATCAGAAAGACAAAATGCCCAGGAGTGGACTGTGTTCCTCCAAAGGAGCTGTAAGAGCAGGTTATTCAATAGCTCATTTGTGGTTATAAATACTCTGAAGTGCAGAGCAGGAGTATCGGCAGCGCAGAGCACATTATAGGGCTGATGGTGCAGCTGTGTGGATATATTTCCCTTGACTTGTGTGGCATGGCGCTTAGAAAGTATAAAGGGTAGGAAGTGAGGTGGAACTGGAATTCAGAGTGATCAGGGTCTCTCCGCACTGAGAGCACGTTGAAGAAACAGCTGAGTACATAAAACCTCATAAAGAAAACCAAAACAATGATATTCCCTATTGTGACTGTTTAGTCTTTCTGTAGAGACTCATGAGGTCTGGGCTATCATCTATTTTTAATATCACTTGACCTGAAAATTTATGCTACCATCTGGAGAATGTGAGGATTTCTGCATTACAGACTTAATACTGTCAGGGAAAGAAAGAGGGGGATGGAAATGAGGTACATTACATGTTTAAACATTATTCAGCAAATGTCACTCATTACTTTTTTTTTTTCCTACAGAGAATGAAACAAAACTATATCTCTTAAATTGTAAAGCCTAAGAATAAAGGTTGAGATGTGGAGTAATTTGTCTTATCTCAGATAATATTTGCTTTACATTTCTTTGTATTTCAAAGCATTAACTCTCTTAGAAAACTACAATAACCCTTCCAGTGCTCTGCTGTTAATTTTTATTTTTCATCATTAATTGGAAATACTAAATGCAAGAGGAAAAAGAAAATACTCTTTTAAAGCTCTGTAATATTACTCATATTAGTGCATGTATAATGCTTTGTTTCTGGTCTTTGAATGGGGAGAGTGTTTTTGAAATCAAGGGATTTATGCATCAAAATAAATAAACTTTGCTTTTAATTTTTTCATCTTTAATATTGAAATGCTAATGCTTCAAAACTTCTCTGAAAGCCTGACAGTTAGGACTCCTGTAACAATTGCAATTGCTGCAACATTAACAAAATAAACTATATTATTAGATTTGCAATCACAAAAATTAGCCTCTGTGTACAACAGTGAAGCAGAGCCCTCCATCAGAGCAGGCAGGGGAGGATGCTGGACCTTGTCCACTGTAAGGGCCACTCCTGATCACAGGGTCACCTGCAGTGGTCACTGGCCCAAAAGGCAGCATCACAGTCTGGATATTCAGGGTGGTCTCAGGGAGTGATCCCTGCCCACTGCCACGGTGCCATCAGTGGCCCATGCCCACCTTACTTTGTGCAAGAGCCCTCCAGGACTGGCCATATCCTTTTTTTTTGCTGGCCCTGCATTCCTCTGGGCCCATGTGGCCCTAAACTCTTACCTGATTTTTTTGGCAGAATAGGGGAGGAGGTGCTGTTTCAGTGACCCTGAGATAATGTGATGGCTGCATCCCACCAGTGCAATCACTGCATGACAAATCTAAATTTGTGTGCCATGTCCTGAAGTGTGAGGCTGTCCAGCGTACATAGCCTGCTGCTGTTACCTCAAAAACAGATGAAGGAAAGTCATCCTGATGCAGTTTTTTCTGTACTTCTCATCAGGATCTGTCTTAAGGTAAGGTATCCCCTGAATAATTTTGTGATTTTTCCTTGTGGTTTACTCACTGGAGCACCCTAGGAAAAAGCTGCCTATAAAAACATAGTTCTAAAAAGGCTACAATAATATCAATCTTAAATTAATGCATTGGGACACAACAGTAATATTTTTTATATTGGTCTGTTTTATATTAATGGAAGCCTGAGCTGAGCTTCCAACCAGGGAAAAGCATATGATTTTAAAAATGTGTATTTTTACATGTTGACTTTCATGATAAGTGAAACTGAAGAAAGGAATACACCTCCAGAATCAAGTCTAAACCAAAATTAATTCAGACTTTCTTGATAGAAATTAGAAGAGAAGCATTAAGATCATGGGCAGGAATCAGAGAAGCACATTTCATTTTCTACGCATTTGATTCCTTAACTATACGTTGTTTAAATCCTCCTCTACACATACATATCATTGAAAATCTGCTTGATTTTTAGAGGTCATGGTAGCACCATGGAAAGATGCAAGAGATGTAATTCAGTACTTCTGGAAATCAGAAAATGTATTTAAAGGTCTGGCATTTGGAGCTAATAATTAGAAGACAAACTAACTTGAATTCTTCAACACCAAACCTTAAAACAGTAATGAAATTATTGTCAAAACAGGTTTAGTGCACATCTTTTAAAAACTGTTTCAAGATGCCACTTAAACAATCACTGATATTTAAAAAAATCTCTAGTGATGTTCAGCTCAGCACATAAAATTCAATTTCCTCCCTGTCTACAAACATAGAGATATATAAATCCTTTTCTCTCCTTATATAGGTTTAAACTGGCCACAAACTAATCTGAACCTATATTGTTATCAGTGGGGCCCCATGGGGTAAGAGAGAGGCATGTTGAAACCCAGAGTGATCTTTTCCTTGGTTCTCTTTCTCAGATTCCTCCCAACTGTGGCTGCTTCCTGCCTGTCTCCCTCCTGTTAACCTTCAGCTTCTCTTTCTTCACAGCAGCTGGTAGGACTTAGGCATATTTTCTCCCTCTTGCCATGCCCCTTTCACCCTGCCTTTGCCGCAGCTCTAACTCTTACACCTAGATTAAAGGGTGAGAGAGTAGTGGCAAAGTGCAGTAATTGAACAAGAGGCCACGCATTATGAAACACTCTGCTGACACCATCTAACCATGTGAGTTTAACAGCTGATCCTCCTTATCCAAATAAATATGCTGGCTGGGGAAGAAGATCTTATTTTTTTGAAGACATTCAGTGCTCTGGGATATTGGTGTATACAGTATTAAAACAATCCCGATGCCTGAACAGAAATAAGTTTTTTAACATTTTCTTTAATCTGTAGAAGCAAATCTGTTTTTCTTGAACTGCTTATCAGTTGAAAAGACTGTAAACACCTCATCTGACACCTTCCTGTTAGTCCTAATGTCATGTTCATACAGCATAACTCTTAGTATCATCATGTTGAAGCACATCTGAATCATAAACTGTACAGGTTCTGGATATGTGTAGCTAGATAGGTCCAGAGAAATCAAATAAAAATACAATAAAAGTTCTTACTGCTCTTTTCAAAATAGGAAGAGGTTTTTACAACTGAATGTACCACCTTGTTTAGAATTTACCCTATATTCTATGTTTCCTATTGCAAAGTAATGACACAGAAGAGTACTATTTTGTTATTTCACTAGGTATGAAGACAGTTTAGAGTAGAGCTGCAATACATACAACTGTATAGCAAGGTTAGCAAGGTTGAATGTCTATTTTTTTTTTTCCTTAACTATACTTTTAAAAAAAGTTGCAGAAGAGTTTTCAGGTCAGTACAGGACACACAAACCAGGTCTTCCTATTTCCTATGCCAAGGTCTCTGCCAGCATACACCAGAGTCATTTTTTTCCTATTTCCACTCATGAAAAGTGAGAAGAAAATAATAACTACATTATCTATAGACTGCACACAACACAGTGCACTTGGAATATCAAGACACATTCCCAAGAGACCTTATTGGGAGTTATTAATGTGACTAATGTGTTTCTGTATCAGCTGTTTGTTTAACTGAGCATTGCCATTGCATTTTGCACTGGCTGCTCACTGCATACATAGATGTTCATTGTTCTGACTCCAGGCTTTGTTCCCTTCTTTCACACATTGAAAAAGTTTTCCACAAACTGAGTGTTTATGTGTTGAGTGCAGTACTCCATGGACTTTAGGGTCTAATGGAGTGTGAGACGGGGCCTGTGGTTTTTCATCTTGTTTTCAGCTGTACAAACATCATGTACTTTTCCCTTCCTTTTAGAGGCCAGTCTATGGTCTGCTAAAACAACCAGCATACAGCAGTACAGTTGCTGAGACTTTACAAGTCAAACTGAGAGGACCTGATGCCATTCACCTTAACACCAAACATATTGACAATGTTTATTTTCTCTGCTCCAGCCTGAGCTCTCAAATAAACATATCAGTGGCTGATTTTCAGTGCTCCTCTGAAGAAAAGCCTAAAAGTGTATCTCTCTCATTGTCAATAACAAGTATGAACTGCTCTCAGACTAAAAGCAGGGGTGGCAAGGAGAGGGGGCAGAGGCATATAGTGAAGGCATAAACTAAGGAAAAGATTAGTTCCTGCCAGTATTTTTTTCAAGGCAGTTTTTGCTACGAGCAGGGTCCTTGCTTTGATTTTACATTTTAAACTTTGTGAAATTCCAGAGGGACTTGAACAAGGTTGGTTGGTACTTTGTATATCTTTTAGCATGCGAACTTTGCCTCTGGGGAAAGCCATTCATTAAATTGCTATTCTGGGTTGATGACATATAGATTTACTTTTCTCTTCATCAAGAAAATTCTGTAGCTGTCTTGAAAAAAATATTCTCTCTTTAATACGACAATTCCACAACTCCTAGATGTGCTTGAATCTTTAAATTAGCAGGAAAAAAATGACTACCAGAATGCACGCAGCAGTGCAGCAATGAAAAATTCTAGCTAGAAAAAGGAAAATCCAAGCACAAGTGCACACTTTTGGTACAATAACATGTCCAAAATCTGTCATTGTTTTACAACACAAGCAGCAGGCAATTTAAAGCTTTTTTTAATGGAAATGTTTACGTTTGTGTTCAGAGACAGCTTAGTGAATGCAAAGGGACTTCACATTCTTAATTTCTGGGGAACAAACATCCTTTTCAAGGAATGTTAATTTTGTTGTTTGCCCAGACAATTTAATATCTTCAGATTCCTTCAGCAGTATCTTTCCATCCTTTCAAGCATTTCAATATAGTTATCATGAGTGGTTAATATGAATTACATACACAAGCCTTTTAACTGATTATGATGTAGTTGAGTCATTACATGTGCAGATTGCAAATGAATAAAATGAAAAAAAAAAGCCTGAAATCTGCTATTTAATCATAGTTTCTATCCTCATGGCTTTTTTTCTTTTTACATACTTTTGTGATTATGACGCGGAAGTTGTTCAGAGTGATGACTGTCACCACCATCTCTTGTGTCTTGATAAATATTCTCCCAAGTCTCACTGGACACATATTATAGTTCTTTTTTCCCATTTAAAACAAATTTATTATAAAATTAACTAATTTATTTTAAAACTTAAATCTCAGTATTGTTTCTGGGTGGTTCTATTAGCCAAAAAATGTATTGAAGAAGCAGAATCATACCATACTAGACATCTGCACCAGGATAAGATTTTTTGTGCCCACAAAGCCACCTAAGGATTTGGAAAATAGCCCTACCAAACAGATTTCATAGCACTGTACCACCCTATTAAGTCAGAATTAGTGTAACACAGAGAGCCTGGTTCTACACTTCAGATATTTTTAAAATAATTGCAACAAGTTAAAAAACTAATTCCATAAAAGAAGTTACTTCCTTGGGTCATTTGTGGTGCATTTGTCATACTGCAGATGCAGTACTGGAAAGCTATTTTAACCCTTGCTTATGATACTGTGTCTCTTAGGTTCTTTACCTCACTAGTCATGAGAAACATGCTTTTTGGGACTGGATTTGTGGCAGCTACATTTCAAACACTTCAGGAAGCCTGGCCTTCCTCTGCAGGGAACACAAACTGAGAACAGGCAACCAGATGATAGGAGAAACTGAAATGAAAATATAAAAAAGTCATCACACAAGAAGTCCCCTTCTTCACTTTCAGGCATTTATTTTTAAAAATCTACGTAAAAGCATAAATGCATTCATCTTTTCCTTTTCCCATAATCTCTCCTTCCTTTTTTCCATTTTTAAAAATAGGAAAGCTAATAATAATAATTGTATTGAGACCAAAATCTTTCAAACTCACTGGGTATTGGCACATTGGTAATTAAGGTCTCAGGTCTCCTGTTGTGAGTTTTATTAAAGTCAATTTATATCTGTCAGGTCTTGGCAGCCCATGAAAATTCCCAGTGGGAATACTAGGAGCATATTTCTCCCATCATCATTAGTTGTGTGTCATTAATTTGATAATGTATCAGAAGAATTTGATAGCCCTAGAGACTGGCACTTTCAATCCAGGGCTCCTGTAATTGGCAGGAGCTATTTAAGAACAAACACGTCCCCCTAGACCCCAGGTGCACACATACAGCCCCACTGAGCTATAGACTTGCTTGAGGATTTACTCCCACACCAGGTGCATGTTTTTAATGTGACTGAAGTTAGGTATGTTTTGAGGATTACCACGAAATTTGTCTGGAATTTCTACTTGGATATATTGGGGAATTTTAGGTAAAAATTCCAAAACAGGAGGTGTACTGAAAAGGGAGAGTTGTGATACTCATCCACTCCTAAACAGTTTTAGAATGTTTTCCAAAAGCTTCGCTTTTTCCTGCTTCACAGAGGCTCAGAGATGAAGCCTCTCTAACACCTTTCGACCAGCAGTAGTACAAAAATTGATGAAATAGCTGTAAAACTAAAATGTTTTAATCTTTCATTGTATTTTTTATCTCTAATGTTCAAAGATGAGTGACTAAATATAATGCTTGTATGCAGCAAAAACATTTACTGATTAACAGCAGCACAGGGGCTTCTTAATTTCAGCAGGCACATACTGTGCCCTCTTTCCAGTTAAGCCCCATGCTGTGGGAAACTGATTTCAAACTGGAACTGCTCTCAGCAAGAAAATTTATAGGAGACAGATTAAGATCTTTCTCTACTACTGACCTTCAGTGTATTATGATATTATTTTATAATGAAAGTATCTAATCTCAACACAAAGATGGCATTGGAAATGACTGCTTACTGAAGCTAAGAAGAAGGCAGACAGTTTCAGTTTTCATACCCCTTTTAAATTATTATTTATGGTGTCCTTTGGATATATTTTACTGTGTCCTCATTTCCCTAACTGTGAGTGAGGACAGAAGCGAAAGCGTTTCCCAGTGTTTCTCTCTCCAGTGCTTGCAAGGCCTCACAGCAACTCTGAGCTCAAGTTTATCCCCAGCTCAAGAGCATTAAAAAGCTGAGCCTGGCCCAGGCTGTAAAGGGCCACCCTACCCATTATAGGCAGAAATCATACTTTATTACACTCCTTATTCCAAGAAAGTAACTATTAATTTCCATTAATAAATTAAAGGTGTGCATGATGTAAAAACTTCCTGAAGCACATCTGTCCCTGCATTAAACTTTCTGTGCCCTAAAAAATATCTATTGCGAGTACCTGACAATGTGCTTGGATAATTTGCCTTTTCAGAGGGCAACTGTAGTACTTGCAGGACTGTTGACTTTAAAGTTAATTAGGGAATTTGAGCGTCCTTTTGATTCTTGAAAATCTCCACTCACCAGCACCTTCCCACTGTTTTCCCCAAGGACATTCAGAAAACTTTACTGGCTTTCTTCCTGCTAGTTTTATATTTTCTTACTGTGGACATAATTAATTTTCAACTCCTCTGACGCCAATGTGAATTGGTCTGTAGCTGAATTTTTTTTTTTTTTTGAATATGGATGGAAAGGAAGGAACCAGTCCTACCCAAGGCAATAGAACTCTTCATAGATAATTCTCCTTTGCCTTCAAATCCTGCTGTAAGGTACCAATTTGCAATGACAGACACCTACTATTTTTCCAAGAAATGGCTCATGCTGTTGGTCTGGAGTGAGTGAGTGAGGGCTGAGAAGAGAGAACTGAAGGCTGGGAGACTCTCTGGGCATCATCACACTGACAGTCCTGCAATAGAACTCACATCTCTACCTCGTGAGCAACGAAATCCCAACTCCTCCACAACCCAAGTGTCTGTGCAGCCACAGGACTGAGGCACAGGTTTCTTTCCCAGGCATATATGGAGCATTCTACTAGGATAAGACACAGAGGCCATTTGGTAGCTTTCATCCTTCTTTTGTCTCACTCCACTGCCTGTATTTGACCTTTCACTGGTGTCTCCCTGCCATAGCTAGGCTCCACCCTGTAGCAGACAGCCATTGTGCCAGCAGCCCTCTGTCCCACAGATTTTCTCTGTCTCATTAGGAACATGTTCTTATTCCTTCTCACACTTATTTACTCCCTGTATCACAGGAGCTTAAACCAGCGTATTTTATAGAAATTATTTAGAAATATAGAAAATGTTATTGTATTATATAGAAATATAGAAAATGTTATTGCTAATGGCATTGAGGAGCATGAGCTGTTAACTGATTTCAGAGATTTAAAAGAAATTCCTTCGGATGAAGAAAATTGAAAAGTTTTTCCGTGTGAGAGCTGGAATTCAGGTACGCAAAGAGAAACAATTTATCTTTAATTGGTGTAACACCATAATCAGGAACAACTTCATTGCAGGAGGAAAAAAACCAGTTTATTTGATTTATGTGGTGGTTTTCCTGCTCCTGCAGTTAATAGATACATTTTTTTAATAAAGAACAAGACTACTCATTTCTTGAAAGGAAAAACTGTTGATAAGTTTTGCTGGAGCTGTAAAAACAGTGATCATCCACAGGTACCTGCTACACTTTTGCTGAAGAGTTTAGCATCCATTTACTACTAAGGATTGATAGTAGGATCTCCTAGTGGGTATGCTGACAGTTTCTTAAGTACATTTCTGGCCAAGCAACTTTTTTATATCTTGACCTTAAATATAATGAATCATAATTCTTACACATTGAAATGCTGATTCACATCTAGTGGGTTTGTTTTGGCCAGCTTATGGGCTTTCATAAGTACTGCAAAATCACCCTGGGTATATAACTTTCACTGTGACAATAGGAGGCTTTAACTCTGGAGAGTGCAGATCCGGCATTATTCCACCATACCCAGTGGAGTAGCCGGAGGTGAGGGCAGCAGATATTATTAAAATTCTGAGAGGGCACTAAATTAATTTCTGATTTGGTAGACCCCCTAAGCTGAGTCTTGTTTTTGAAAGAAGTAGTCTGGGACATTGTGAACAATATGTTATACAGCAGAGCAGTTAAATATAGGGCTGTTATGCTTTGCATTACATGTGAGCCACTGGATATGGCAAGCAGGAAACTGCATCATGTATTTCACTGAGAAACTATCTTATAAGATACTTATGTTCAGACGTATGTGAACAACTTATTTTCTCCTATAGAGAGACCAAGAGATTTAGTTGCAGCTTCAAATAATTCCTTACTCTATAGTATCTCTTCATCCCTATTCTTCACAGACCTAAAAGTATCTTTTTAAAATGCAAATTATGTAGGTTTTGCCTTTTACTCTTGTGTTGAATGCAGGGTCAAACATATCACTGGCACTAAATAAACATTCATAATAATAACCAGACAGTGGTTAAAATACTAACTCTTCAGTGGGACAAATAGGAATACTTTCATCTCTTGTTATACAGGGGATGCTCTATTGCTATTCTTCAAGTCATGGCATCAAAGGAAGCCTGAAAGTCTTAGGAAGCTGCTTCATATTTCTCGACTGTAATCCTCTTTGGTCCTTTGTGATTTGCTCAGTCCTCAAGAGAACTTCATTGGAAAACATTACTATTTTTTAAAGCTTTTTATTAGGATATTTTGCCTATCTCATTTGCATAGTCCTCTCTCATTTCTTGTCATTTGGATGTATTTTCTCTCTACATCATTTCAACATTTAGAATTTCAAAGTAGATTTCAAGAGCATAATTCACATCACTGATTTCTACAAAGACCTGGCCTTTTAACTTGCCTGTTACCTGCCATTGTGAGATATTTGCCAATGTTTTTCAAGAGGTGTCATCATCTTTGCTTCTTGTTATTTGCCAGAAATTAAACTTAGAGATTAAAGTTAGATTAAATTTGTCTTCTCTTTACCCAACAAAATTAATTCCAATCCTGTGAGCAATGAAAGCTTTATTTTTATTTTTTTTTTTTACTTCAATTTTCCTGCTTTTTTTTAAATTTTCAGGAGAGGAAATAAAAAGCATAACTATCCCATTTTCAGACACTCTCAAACTGTACAAATCTCCAATACAGTTTCCACTCTAAGCATAATGACCATGTGTTGCAAGTTGATGTGCTAATATGTAGTGCAAATGGCATAAACTTGTGTTGTAGCTGAAGGTCATAATTGTAGCTCTTTGTTTTCTTCTTTAAAAAAAAGTCTCAAACACCACAAACTTAGGAAATTAGATTAAAAAAAGAGAACTAAACAAACAAAAAATACTAGAAAACACAGATAAATTGCTCACTGAGCTGAAACCTATGTTAGAAGGTGCAAAAATTTTAGCTGCAAGAATCAAGTGCTACTTGAAAGTCAGGAAGTGGCAGCTCACTGTTATCCTGTGGTATATCAACACATGACCACAGACTGCTTCTCCAGGAGATCCCTCCACATTCTCTAGGAGGGGATGACACACAGCAGAGCAGAATCCAAGTTTCTTGAATAATCATATTGAAGAGCTTGATTTTAGGAACAAAGCACCATCCTTACCTCCATGTTTCTTGGTTACTTTGTTAGGTTATACAGGATAAAAACCAAACCCAAATGTTGTTTAAGAGCACAAGATTGTCGATTTGTACTGCAGGACAAAATTTGAGATGAACACTTTATAATTGTGGGTTAGATGCCAAAGTATTAACCAGTTCAGGATCTGTGTCTGACCACCCAGTGACAGCAGAGGAATGGGAATGGAGTTGCAGATCAGCATCCAGGAAGGAGGATCAAAAGAGATGAATAAAAATAAGGCTGCATGTGTGTTGCAGATGTTACTGGGGTTTTGGGTTCCTGATCCTCTTGTTTGTTTGCTTTTAAAATATCTATGGCTCTTGTAGGGCAAGATTGTATTGGGGATATGCACAACAGTTGCATCAATTGCAAAACAATGCAATGATTTTTCACCAGTGAAATCCTAACAAAGAAAATCACCAAGAGGATGAAACAACTTTAAGTGGGACAGAGATTTCTTGGTCCCTCTATAACTTCTTTAAGAAAACACTAGGAAGCCTTATCCTTTAGCTGCTGTATATCAGTAGTAGAAACCTGCAGGCAGGGAGTTATGTAAAAAAAAACCTGTTAACTGTAGTTGCTATAAATTTGGACATTTTGAGAGAGGTTTAATTTATGTATGTTGAAAGGAAATTAAACCAGAACATTAAAAATTAGTTTTCTCATCTAGAAAAAATGTGCTTTGGGGTATAAGAGCATGGATGCAGCCATTTTGAAACACACTGTGCAGTATGCTGCTTCTCCATATGGCTAGGAACAGAGAAATGAGGAAAAAGTGATTATAAATACAATTGTTTTCCCACCTGTGTCCCTCAAATTCACTATGTTTTTGGGTAATATATATCAGATAATTGTGTTTAATGGCCTGAAATAGAACTTTACTGAGAAAGCCAAAGTGAAAAGACATATTAGAAGACTTTCTTCATTCCTCATCTAGACTCATTTTAAAGTCTGAAAATCTGGTATGTTGTATTCTTTCCCTTGAAATATTATTTAACTTGAAATATTATTCCATTATTTTTATTCAGCATCTGTGAGAAAATGTCCTTGCTGGAAAACTTAAATCTGTTAGCATCATTAATTTCTTTTTCTTAGCACTGTCATGTAGAACACATATTGGTGGAGAGTGGTGGAATTGTATCTCCTCAAATGCCCTTTATGGCTTCATACCATCTGTGCAAGTCACATTAGTATATGCATGACTACTACAGCATTTACTGGCTCCGGAGTTCATAAAACAAACCAGCTCTAGCTTCAAACTATAGTTTGAAACACATGCAAACACAGTGGGTTTGTGCTCTAAGACGCAATCACTAGGCAGAAATGAAGTTTTTTCTACGGTTGTATCATGCCAAAGAATAAGGGAATTGATATACAAATCTAATGACTTGTCAGATTGGATACTCAAGATAGGCAATAGATCTACCAAGGGAAAGCACCAACCAACCCCAGAATGAAGTTATGATAAGAAATTATGTTTCTGCCACACTAATGATTTTACTAATAAACCAAGTCCTTTCTTCCTTATTCAAAGCCCTGCCAAGAAAAAACAGGATCCATATTCACTTGTAGATCTGTTTTGGGAGTGATGCTTAATACTTCAGGCAGTAGTTTAGCAGTGCTGTTCCACTGCAGGGCTATGGGCTTTGTGAGCTTTGCACTGAGATCAGAAAGGCCATCTCTGGCACAGGAGTGTCATCTTCCTCGGCCAGACTCACCCTGCCTGATACCTGCCCATGGCTGATTGCACTGTGCTCAGTAAAAGACAAAACAAGTCATTGGAAATTCCCTGTTAAAGAGACTCTAGTGAGGAAAACATTAACAGGAGATGTGCAAATACTTCCTTTTTGAACTTCTTGTGGCTGAGCCTATTGATTCCTCAGCTTATTTCTGCTCTCCTTCTGCTTCTAATTACCATTTTCTGTACAGTTTCAGTAACTTTGACTGGTGGCTTGTTCATCCAGGAGGGCTTCATGAATCCCTTTTACATAAAAAATTTGGTACTCAGTTAACTTGAGTACAGAGTTTTCAGGAGGAAATGTCCTAGGACCATGCTTCAGGCAAACATTAAGCCTGTTACATTTGATTAAATATAACCATATTTTTACAAGTTCATGAGACTTTTATTCTGAATACATACATATTCTTTAAATAACAATAATTTAAATTTTGGAATTGCATATTTAAATCCCCAAAAATAAAAGGAGGGGCTGGGGGAAAGACAAGTTATGTCTATTTTTTTCTTTCTAGTTTGAATGAAGTTTAGCATCAGTCATTCCAGAAAAAAAAAACTCTCAGATCATCTCACAAGAAATCTACTAAACTGAGACATGACCAACTTTTCATAGTAAAATGGAAAGAGAAATCTTAGCAAAGATAAGAAAGAAACAGTATTAAGACGATGCATCTATTTGAATAAAAGCAAATTTCTCAAGACGACCTAAGGGGATTTATTTAGCTTGTCCAGCTGACAGACAAAACTGCAGCACTGCAGCAATTCCTATGCATTTCTTTCTTTTTTGATTTACAGTACAAATCACATAAATTATGCTTTGCCAGATATCAAACACCATGTCATACAGACAGTCCTTAGCTGAGGAAAACTGGCATCCGCTTGTCCAACTCCACAAGTAAGAGAAAGTATAAATAAAGCATAAATGATTAATTTAGCCTTCCCTCCCTGCCTGCCGTTAACAGCTCAAGGACCCACAGCACACTGTGCTCCTGTGATGTACCAGTGCGGTAGAGCCTTCAGGACTGTGGCTAACCCCTTTCCAAGTACAAACACCTGTAAAAACAAAATTAGCCCTGCCAATATGTCTAAGAAGAAATGCTTTCCAGTAGGTTATAGATATAATATTCACCCCATTCAGGGGAATCCAAACAAAACACAAATGTCTTATTGGGGCAAGAGGATATTAAGAATAATAGACAGATTATATGATAGTTTATTGAAGGCAAAGGAAGAGACATTAGTCATAGTTTTGTTATAAAATGAGACTTAATCAAAGAGGAATGGGTTAGAGGTCATGTGTTCTATTTGTGCTATTATTATTTTTAAATCATTGAGACTTCCATGAGTGGCAAAAGAAATGATCCTGAACAGTAAAACACAAGCCAGACCTCACTGGAGCACTTCAAGATGAGCCAAGAGAATCCACTGCACGAGCCCTGCTGGCTGTATGCTAATCTTCTTTTTATGTCTTTTTAACAAGGGGTGATTGGAATATAAGATCACCTTTGCCAGAGAAGTTTGTCTCAACAAACCACTAAGCTGTCTGTGGTATTCTTAGTGACGTGCAGCAACCTGAGCAGGATATAGCTTATCACAGAAACAACATTGTTCTTTCATGCTGCTCCTTTCAATTTCATTACTTTTTTTTTTTTTTTTTTTTTTTTTAAAGTCAAAGAGGATAACTCTAATACGTGTGTTCAACTTTTATTCTAGTTTATTATGCATATTAATTTTCAGATACTTGGTTTTAGGCTGAATGGCCAGGGAGAGAGGCTCAAGCCATTCTGTAAGACTGAACACTATGTGATTTACTGCAATTAACTGTGCATTTAAATGGACACTAAATTTTTAAACATTTGCAACCATAACTTCACCTATGTATTTTGTATGCAGAACTGAAGCTTTGCATGCTTTTTTGCAGAACTAAAGTTTTGTATTTCTTAGAGATATGGGTCAAGATAAAATTTGCAATATGTTTGTTTATGGATGGAAAGTTTCTTCCTGCAAAAACAGCATTAGAATTTTATTTTAAATCTAAGTCCATAGAAAAATTTACAACATAAAATTGTTTAGAGCATTCAGATGACTTTAGGATATAATGCTTCTGAAAATGACATTAACACTTAGAACAAAAGAAAAAAACCCATCTTTTTCTTCCTTTTGCACTAATAAAGCTTCTGTGACTTAAATGTAATAATTGTACAAAGATCTCAAACTACCTGGTAGATATCAATTATCATATCAAAACTAAGTTTAAGAGCAGATACTTCCTTGAATACAGTGAAAAAATATCTTGACGTTTACCTTAACTCCTTGTCCATGTACTTTTCCTCCAAACATTTTAAAAATATCTGCATAATTTGCAGTGTGTATTCTTTTATGTAGGCAACTTCCACAGCTAAATGTCTTAGAAAGAAGCAAATTTCTTCTAATATGCAGTCTATATTTTTTTCATTTTCTAGTTCTTATACTGTTATTCCAAGCTATCTTCCAATGTAGCTGTAGCATACTTTTGTGTCAGTCATTTTAATTTATTCAGGCTCTTTTTGCTGCCCCTACTTTTTCTGCTGGTTAATTACTATATCATGAAAAATAAGGATTATTTAGTTGATTCATTTCAGAGTCGTATTTTTTGCTGCCTTACTTTTCTTTCTTTTCAAGAAAAAGGTTATTTTAGCTGCCTGCTCTTATCAGACACAAAATTATCAGGAGCTGAGTGCCACAAGGCACATATCACCTCTAAAGGAGCTCCCAGACCACTTCACAGGCAAGAGGTAACTGGATTTCCCAAGTCTATCCAGTCTTTTGTGGAACACCACTCAGTCCAGGATTTCTTAGCCCACTGCACCAACTCAGCAGCACTTAGAACTCCATTTTCTAAAGACTAATCTAAACCAGGGCCCTTTTCTGTGACAGTGCTGTTGTATCATGACAGATTTTCTGTTTTGTTCACCCTTGGAAAAGTTTTGGGTTTCTGCTAAGGAGGCAAGAAGTGAGTTCAAAATCCTGTCAAATTTGAGAAGATTTGACCAAACTTTGATTCTTCTTTAATGATCTTACTCTACAGTCATAGAACCCTTTAGGTTGGAAAAGACCTTTAAAGCCATCAGGTCAAACAATTAACCTGACACTGCCAATTCCACTACTAAACCACGTCCCTAAGCACCACATGCAGACAAGATATCTAGTTAAAATGATAAGAACTATACTCATGAAATATCTGGGCTACAGAAACTTGACCTTTTTAAAATTTTCACAATATTCTTTCAACAGCAGAGGCATATACATGCATTTTATACACCTATATAGATCGTAGGTATTTATATGAAAAATATATGAAAATAGTGTAGAATCAGAAAAGAGGGGGGAAAATGAAAGGAGAAGAGATTTTGAGGCAGGCAAGGACAGACAATGTTCATAAGGAGTAATGGGGTTTATAAGGACTTTGCTTTTTGGAAGGACTAACGTTAAAATCAAAACCAAACTCAGCAACAGACTTTTACCTTGGTATCTTTGTCTTGTTAAACTAGACAGTGTACAGAGTGGTTTATTTGTGGTGTATTTGTGGTTTTCTATGTATGTGCATTACTTACAGACTATCCATGGCAGTCTGGGTACTGGTACCTCAGGGCATTTGCTGGCAGTGTGAGGGTAACTGACCTCCTATTTGAGGTCTATCTGAGGTCACAGTTGTGAAAATGTAGAACTGGGAAAACCTTTCAGAAACCTTTGCATTCTTATGAGCAGCATCTCCAATTCCCTTATTTCTGTAATTGTTACCCTATCACTCAAATTAATCTAAGGAATTAGAGTCCAAAGAGTTGTGGAGTTACAACTCAGCCCTCAGGTTAACTGTTTTCTCTTTCATCATTACTTTAATATTTTTAAAAGTTTATTCCCCCAGTTTGTATTTTAACCAGTCCATCATATAAGGGCTGTTAGTGAGGCAAGAAAGCCTCTGACAGGTATTTATTTCCCCAAGACACAGATTATCAGGAGGGGACAGGAACCATTTAGCCTGTTACCGGGAGGAAGAGCATTTGGAAGCAGCTAGAAGTTTCTTTTGGTTTGTCACCAGCTCCAGTGTTTGAAGATGTAACACACCTCTGAGTGTATTCACCTCTGTCCTGTGGGGACCAGCTGAAGTGTTTCCTGTCAGGGTCCAGTATCAATAGCCCTCTGAGGGGTCTCAGTGACCCCTATAGCCTGTGCTCAAGTGGACAAGCAGCCAGATGGTCACACATTTCTGCATTCTTTCACTCTGTTTTTCCAGCATTAGATATACATGGTGTCATCTTTATCTTTCAGATCTAAAGAGAACAAAGCACTTGAAGAGCAACTTACTTACATGGTAGGAATCAACACAGTGAAATTTAAAAATTTAAATTGATTATCAAAGTAAAGAAAAATCTGGAAAGGTTTCGGGGTTTTTTCTGGGTTTTAAATTCTTGTACAATAAGTATATAAGCTGTTTAGAGCCATTATCTTCACAGGGATAGAAACACTCACATTTATATGATATACACTGAAAATAGTAATCTTAGAGTGAGCAATCAGTATAATCCTAATAATTTGCAAAGAAAATAAGTCCTATATTCTGGAGCTCCTCAACATACCCAATATTTGTAAAACAAGCTTGGATTTTGAGGACAAACTGTGAACTCCACTCCACTTTGAAGACCCATAGGTCTTCAAAAGATTAAAATTCCAA